>JAVQJD010091674.1:0-19347 GCA_036023655.1 Nannoperca australis
ACACACACACACACACACACACACACACACACACACACACACACACACACACACTGTGTATCCTGCAATACGTCACAAATAATTAGAATTGTAAGTAAATCCTTGAAAGAGCGAGTTACGACCCATCATGCTGAAACTCCAGCTGTTCACTGTTCACTCCGCCTTGTCCTCCGTCAGTCCCTCCAGTCGTCTTGACTTGTGACAGGTGATTGATGGCCGGCCTGATTCTCTCTCGTCCTGCTGCAGGAGATCCAGATAACAAATGTTCAGCTCGCACACATGCACCCACCTTGTTGCACCCTTCAAAGTGTCGTCTAGACAGTGAAAATTGAACAGAGCATTTTTCATTCATTGATTTTATTGTTATTGCCCAGTAAGTGCACACATTCTTTCTCTGGGTGAAAGATGCATCCATCTGCTCAGCAAGGGATTTATGTCTTCACCACACAAACAGCTGATTACTTCCTCCTGGATCTGCAGCGCTTCACTTCACCTGAAGTCTCCTCCAGCGTCACAGACAGACCAGGATCTACAGACGTGCACTCCTTGTGGAGAGACGTTAGGGGTCTGTTGCCTTGCTCAAGGACAAGGACAAGCCAAGTCCCCACAGACTGGACTGCTGCCTCCCTCCACTCAGATAAACAAAAAACCCTCACACAGGTGCTGCCTTCTGTCAGGGTTTCCTGCTTCTGAGCTTCTTACAAACACCAACGTACTCGGGCCAAAAGCATTCATATGTGGAACTCTCTGTAGTCCTGATTTAAAATATATCAACCATTATCAGGGGGTCTCTAACTCATTTAAAAAAAGACAAATAAAATGAAAAAGCACTGAAGCTTATTTCAATTATTTTACACACGTCGGTTCAACGTAAAAATATGACTCAATAATGTTTATTTGAATGACACCAGAATCAAAAGCTTGTAGGTATTATTATTGTACTTGAGTTAATAGCTGCAGTTTGTATTAAAGAAAATTATATATTATATATATAATATGCATATTAACTGTAACTTTCCAAAAACAATACTGATCAGTTTTCTTTTTTACATGAATTACATAACTCATAATGATTTGAGAAGAAATAAGTTTACACTTTGCTGTGATGGTGGCTTCTCACAGTTGGTTGTCATGTATGTTAGATACGTTGAGGGGACATGCAGCAGAGGAGGGACCCCCCCCTTTCACAAAGACGAGTGAAGTGGCCGTGTGGACTGGGTGGGAGGGGGTTTCCAAAGACATAAATATGCCTCTTTATATATAACAAAGGGGTTTTCTCTACTTTTCAGTGATATCATGCTCAGCGAAGGACCTGTGAGTAAGATGAAGGTCTTGGTCAATGTTTCTTTATAAAAACATCCACTGAATCTCAGAGGCAACTGAGACAAAGACATTCTGAGGGCTTTGTTTGTTTGCTGCACACTGCAAATATTTACTTCTTATGTAGTTCACTAAATACATTTTATATCAAATGTGTTGGTGTGTGTGTGTGCAATTTAAATTTCCAAAATATAGGAAAGAATATTCTTCTTTTATGAGAACGTGCAGTAGAGGGTTGATAATTGTTATTTTCTCAATAAATTAAAGAATCTTTATAGAAAAAAAAGAAAAAGGAGGAGAACATAGAACGTAACACACAACTAGTCCTGATGTAGTTTCAACATTATGAACACATAGACACACGTGGCAGTTAGCCAACCTGAACTACCGAAGTGTAATCAGTGTAACTCATTTCATGTATTTGATGGAAATTGATCGAGTGGAAACAATCTACTGGAAAGCACGATGCACGTGCATTTAAACGATAAATGCACGTGTTTACAATGAGTGCTTTGAGGGTTTTTATGTGAACCTCTTACTGAAAATGATTTTTGTTACGTAGCCTTTTTAATTTGTGCATATAGTCATATAATGTGTATTTCTGACACTTTTACAATGTTGTCTTTAGTCATACCAACACATCCTAGGGAATTTATCACATTCCCTCTCTCTCTTCCTTCTGTTTTCCTTCTTTCCTGCGTTCTTCCTTCACATCTGCTTTTCTTCCTCCCTTTCTCCTCCTCATATTTCCTCCTTGCTGATGTTTATGCCTTTTTAAAAAAAATACATTTGCTTCACATTAACCGTTTAAATGAAACCATGTCTTCTGTAACTGGCGGAACTGGAAGGATTGAGTGCTGCGGTGGTGGTTTCCCAGCATGCCTTCCTTAGTATCCGGATCAGTAGATGGCGCTAGAGAGCTGCTGTTGACAGGACGCTCTCTGGGTCTCTGCCTTACTGTACCCCCCCCCCACACACACACACACACACACATGCAGGGCCATCTTATACACTCATATATAGTTTAGGAGCACACACACGCCTCTAAAACTGGTGTACGCTGATTACTATCACACCACCAACACTCTACCTTTTAATTTTGTCTTTAATTGTATTTCTATTTTTTACTTCTACTCCTATTTTAGTTGTATAAAGCTCTTATTTATTTCTTACTTTCTCTATTTTTCTGTACTTATTTCTGTCTGAGCTGCCGCAACAACCGGATTTCCCCTCAGTGGATCAATAAAGGCTCATCTTATCTTATCTTATCTCCTCCGCACATTTCTCAAACCTTTCAATCCTTTAATAATACTTTTCTGACACAGAAAGCCAGCAGTCATCTTTGGATTGCTTTATCAAACATACTACACTGGAAAATAAAATAAAGGGTAAAATAAATAAATCTGGTTCCATTTTTTTATTTTAGCTTCTTTTATTCCTGGAAATTCGTTCCTTGAAAGAAGAGTGACCTGAACTGACTCCTTCTCTCTCTCTCCTCCGCTCTTCTTCCCTGCAGCTTCCGCCATCTTTCAATCAGTTGCTTCTGAAGTGAAGGTGTGGAAAACTGCACATGTAAGTCAGATTTTATTGCTTCCTTTTTTCTCTTCTTTTTATATTTCCTCTCCTCCCTTGCTTCCTTTCTTTCCTCTTCTCTTCACCTTTTCTCTACACTGCTATTTCCATATCTGAACATATTTTATTCCTTCCTCTCTCACCCCTTTTTCATGCTGTCCCTCCTTCCTTCCATCATTCCTTGCTTCCATTTTCTTTTTCTATTCCCATTTTTCCACATTCTTTTCATCCTTTACCCTTTTTCTTTCCATGTTCACTTGTTTCCTTCCTCCCTCCTTTCATCCTGCCTCCTCTTCTGCATTGTTTATATTCCCTCCCATGTTTCTCTCCTCTATCTCCATCTCTTGCCTTCCTTCCTTCCTTCCTTCCTTCCCACCATTGTTCATATTTTTATTATTTTTTTTGCTTCATGCTGCTATCCCATAATCCAAAGCTCCACAGAGGGGTCCGACTCCCTACCCGCTGTACCCGCCCTCCTATTGAGGGTATCAAGGAGTGTGTTTGTGTGTGTGAGAGTGTGTGTCCGTACACACATGTGTGCATTTGAGACACAGTGTGTGTGTGTGTGTGTGTGTGTGTGTGTGTGTGTGTGTGTAAGAGAGAGAGAGCCAGTGTATGTCCAAGCTTCCTGCAGTGGAAAGCATTGTTGCTTAGTAAGACACAATGTCACGACTACCCTCTGAAATGTGTGTGTGTGTGTGTGTGTGTGTGTGTGTGTGTGTGTGTGTGTGTGTGTGCGTGCGTGCGTGCGTGCGTGCGTGTGCGTGTGTGTGTGTGCGTGTCATCCACACTGGGCTGAGTACAGTTTATGTGTTTGTGAGGATAAGGTTTGATCTCCTGTGTACAGGCGTTTATTGGTTAGTAACAGATTTGATGTAAACTGATAATACAGTAATCTGATTACAAACACATGTATTATTAATCTATGACTAAACACTGATCATAGTGATTGTATATACACAGTAATCAGATTACAGTAAGAGTAATCCGTCACATTATGAATGACTCTGTCTAACAGAAATGCATTTGCTAATTCAAGTTTAAGTTAAAGCCTGAATTTATGTTGAAGATTAATAAAGTTCAAAATGTCGTTCTTCTTCTGGGTGAAGGTGCAGAAAACACACACACACACACACACACACACACACACACACACACAGCAAAACAGACATTTAAGAAATAATCAACACCTCACGTGGCAGAGTGAAACGTGCAGTTAGCCTATAAAAACAATTAGCAGTAATTAAACAATCAGTTTATTACAATCAGAGACTTAACAGTGTCATCTACATTGTAAAACACAAATATCTGAATTTCTACACCTTACCTATTCTCTGAAACCACTCCCCATTTATCGAACATTTTATCAGTGTCCAAGTCCCCAGTGGGAAACGTACAGGCCCCTCAAAACAGCCTTCAGTGCTTTGTTTGCATGTGCACTACTACACTGCACACGGCATTTACCTGATGCACATGATGGTGATTCATTGGTGTCTGAAATCTCAGCTTACTGCTCGCTACAGACTAAACTACAGAGTGCATATTGGGATGTAGTGACGGAGCGAATGAAGAAGGGAGTTTGGACACAGAACCCTGGACTGCCCTGGACTGCCCTGCCCCACGCCTCTCCACGCCTCTCCACATGAAGAGAGGCTCTTATTTGAGGCAGACTATTATCGAGGACAGGGCTGTTCTTTATAATCAACCCTGTTTTAAAAGGATGTGTCGTATTCTGAGACGATAGTCCATTGCCAATGTTTGCCAAGTAGTTTACTTCAAACAGTAGATAATGATTCTGACCCAGGCATTACTGCAATAATGACTATACTCCTTTATTACACACATAAATATATCATCAAGACGTAGAATATAGGGAGTGTTGTTAACCTGTTCAGTTGTTGGGTTATCCACACACAGTTAGATGACGAAGAAATGCAAAATACAGCAAATAGAAACATGTTGTTCACTCATGTTGGATCATTCCCGAAAATGTGGCACTGGGCAAGAGTGTGCATGTGTGTGTGTTGCTGTGTTTTGTTCTACTTTGTGTGTGTGTGTGTGTGTGTTGAACAGTGGCGGGGCGGGAGGGGGTGCATGTAGAGGGAGGGAGTGTAGAAATGTGTGTGTGTGTGTGTGTGTGTGTGTGTATGCCAGTCACCCCAGGGTGAGGGGATTAAGTGGGAGCCAATGCAGTAAAGGTTTGTGCTTGGTCTCTCGCTGAGGCCTCTATCACACACAACATCTCTGAAAAGACGGAGAGGGAGAGGCAGCGAGAGAGATGACATTATTACGGGCCCACAGCCGCGCTACCCGAGGGATGAGTTTCCACAAAGCTCATCAAGTTGCCAAGAAAATCTGATAAAATCACCACAGAAATCCTTAAGACAGAAACTAATTGAGGTAAACTGTAGATGAAAGATGTTAATAGAAACATAAGACAGCCGTTCGATTTGTTATTTTTTTATTTAAACATGGAGTATGTTTTCGGTTTTGTTGAGTTGAGTTAATTGTGCATGGCGGACATTTTAGGATATTTTTCTACCTCTTCTGAGATCCCACAAAATGGCGGATTGGAGGATTGCAACGAGATGAACCACCAAGGAGGTATGAGCGTGTTGTTACTGTAAGAGTGTGTGTGTGTGTGTGTGTGTCACTGTGTGTGGCAGAGAACAATCTGAGCACGGTTGGAGACAGTGTGCAGCAGCTGGCTGCAGCATCTTGAGGTGTTGCTGTGAATATGGATGTAAAATCAGTCATTTGGATTAGAAATTTGATGCGAGAGCTGTGATCTTTCTTTGAGCTGTTTTGGGGTGCTGTGCGATAGTTTTCTTATTTTGTTAAAAAATCAAAAACCCTGCGGCTATAAGCCACACTTTTGCACTTTCTTTTTTTACATATCATTATATTTTGTGCATATATTTGTGCCAAACCTTTCTTTAGATTTTATTCCCTTTTTTTGTGTTGTTTTCCATTTTGTGTTGGCGACAAAAGTCAGAATACTTTCATTATTAAATCGAATACATGGAATATCTGGAAATTCAAAGACATGGACATTACAAGTTACATCAGTAACACAGAAGTAATGATTCAGTATAATGTTGGTCTATAACCACTTCTTCCACCTCAGTCACCATTGACGTCTTAATCTGCTTCAACACAATTTTCACTGTGAGAGAAATCACACATGAAGCAGGCCCAATTGTCCAATCAGCAATCTCTGCCCACTCTTTCTTTGTGCATTATTTAGTATCATCAAGCAGAAGTAAGCACGAACATCCAGACCAGAAAAAAGGCATCAATAGAGCAAGTCACAAAGTAACAAACACACACTGCTTCACTGTTTGCTTCTTTATTACAGAAAGGTGACAGCTGTTCTCCATCAGACTCAAAATGTCACGTAATAAATTAGCCGACACTGGAGAGCTGCTGTGTGCAAGCCGTGTATTGGTTTACTTCAATGGAACATTCAGCAGGAAACTGGTGTTCCCATTATATTAGTTTTAATTAGTTAGTTATTACAGTTTCCACTCAGGCATCCGAGCACCGTCACCTGTCACTGAGTCTCGTTTGACGTCTTGGCATGCAGCTTTGTTGCAGTACTGGTGTCCTGCTTGCGACGGGAAAGTAGATCCATGACCTATTTTCTCCTGCTGTGTTGCATTGCAGTGTTGGTACCAGCCAATCACGGCTCACCCTGAAACAAAATGGTGTCGTTTTTTTAGATTCAAGTAAAATTCGGTGACGATTGAAAGCTTTGCCTTTTGGTTTGCAGTTTAAGCAAATGTCTGCAACTCCACTGTTGCTATGGGCGTGCATTACTGGTGCAAGTACTGCCACCCTGCTACCACTAGTAGCACTTCTTCTGCTGTTCCTGCTGACACATCTACCGCTAACATAAGCCCATGCAGTTAAAATGGCTTGTCCATGTGCACCTACATTCAGCCATAATGGATTTCATGGAACTTTGTTATTAACTTTAAGCACACCAGCGTCACAAAGCAGGAAGTGGCTTCACTCAACGGCTTCTGCAGCAAAACAGCATCAAACAAACATTTGATGATTCAAATATGAAACATTTCGTTTTACACAAGAACAGCATTTCATGTTTCACTTGTGAGAAAAACCTTGATTTTCATTAATTGAAGAATTTCCCCAGAAATCTTGTCTTGTTTTACATAACAAGATGTTGACCTTGACCTGCTGGCGCACATTTAATATATGGTTTATCATAGCTACCTAAATCAATACCTAAGTTCCTTTTTGTGCACTCCAGGTAATACCAAACAAACCGGTGCTGGTTTATTCTTTGGTGTTAATCGGTTTTTGCAAATGAACATATTTACAGTAACAGCTTCTCATAAGGTGTCATCTAAAGCGAGTCATTTAGAACCTTTTGTTTAACTGTAGCTACAAAAAGCTTTTATTATGTGTCAGTATCTTTAAAAATTTGCCTTTTATGCCACAAGACACAAGTTTTTTCCAGGATGTTGGTCTTGTCAGTGTGTAAAAGCCTCTGATACAGCATTTTAACCAGTGACTAGATACTAAAACTCTCCCTGCAAAGTAGTTCAGAGTGGGTCAGCAGCTCAGTAAGTCAGGGCGACGCAGGTTTCACTGCAGGCTTTACAGACTGTTGGTGGAAATCCTTCCCGACCACACTGGAATGATTCTTCTGCTCAGACATCCTGATGTGAAAACATAAAAACATATTGACTTGCTGTGGTCAGGAGGGACCTCCATCACATCAGAGGTAGACCACAGTGAGTGGGTGAGGGTGACCCAGATATCACTCCAAATTGAGTCTGAACACTGTGGAAACTTCCACATTCTCAAGCCCTGCAGTGGATGCTGTGCAGGCCTTCAGAGCCTGGTTGGAAAAGGTACCAATGGTCACTTTAGGAACAATATTGTCCTCTAACGGCTGCCATACTCACTGGCTCCATCTGTCCAGTTCAGTACAAGCTTTGTTTAAACATGTGTTTAACATGTTAAACGCCTTAAAGCTCCCTAAAGGGAAGTAGAAGGGGAAAACTGGATGTTACGGGGCTTTTTATAAACACATATACTCATTGTTCAAGCAATGCTCTCTATACGCTCCTTCTGAGCATGTATAGAAGAGGTAGTGATGAGGACTTTTATTACAGCTGAACAAAATGTCCACCCAGCCTTTGCATGTGCGTTACAGATGCACAGAGATGTCTGTTTCTGTCCAGACGTCCAACTAAATATTCTGTCTTTGTATGTGTATTTGGATAGAAGATGGAAGAGGGCGTGGCTTACACCGGACGTCACATTAAATCTGGAAAATGTTGAATTTTCTAATATAATATTCATTGGCAATGCAAATGATTTGCCTTCAAAGCATTACATTAATTTAATACTGGCATATAATGATATTTTTTGCTTTTGGTTGAGATATATTTTTGGCGTATTTTCACCATAGAAAGGCTAGCTGCTCACACTGCGCTCGCTGCTGCAGCAGGAAACCAGGAGGGAGGGTAGAGGGCACGTCAGTCTCCCCACCTGATGATGGGATTCAATCAATACATCTGTTGTATCTGGCAGAGCAGACACTTTATTTATGTTTTCATTGAATGACTAGTAATATGAATCGACATGTCAATCATTTGGCCAAATAATAATGAGCAACTTAGTAGAAGAAATATCTGTTGTCCCAAACAACGTCTCCGGATACATCCCTGATACGCTGAGTGTGTTTTTATTTTAAAACAGCTGCTTCGGTTGACCACAGCTAAATGTTTCTGTATGAGAGGATTTACTGTTGTGTTAATTATTAATACTAAGTCACTGTGTGACTGTGTGAACCTATTAGTGTAACACTAATCATACAGACTGCACGTTTGAGTGTGAGTGGATGTTTCAAGCTACTGGTGCAAACATAGCTTACATGTGCTGTGTATGTGCATGTGTGCGCACCTGCCCACGTATCCTTGACCACTGTGTAAGCGAGCCAGCGGGGTAGTGTCTGAGAGCCAAAAGGCCACTTGGCTCCGCACATTCAATTCCCTCTTCATTAGCAGTCACATTACTTTAGATTAGCGGAAAGTGGACATTTACAGGCAACTCTGACGCCTGTAATTAAAATTAATTTAAAAAGAAAGACACAAAGAGAAGTAATTACTCCAAGTGTTAAAGGTTTTCTCCCCGGCAACTTCTCTTATCGTTTTATTGCTCCGTTCTTACTGAAGGAAATAAAAATGCAAAAGAGAGAGTGGACTTAGTGGGGGGAGAAATTAAGCGCTAGCGGTCGCTCATTAATGACTTCACCTGATTATTGGGAATGGGAAGTTTCCTGCAAAGGTTGAGTAGTTTACAATGAAATGTTTTAATTAGAGTGGATTTGCTCTGATTGAAATTAAATATAAATGGCTTCTTAAATAGCTTATTGCAACCTTTGTGACTTGCCAAGCTCCCTCCGCTGGCTGAAAAGCTTTCTGTGACAAACAAGGAGGTGGATAATAAGATTTTCCAAAATAGCATGAAGGTTTGGTTCAGTGGCTGTAGTAGTCCCGACCCACGGAGGACTCATGTTGGACTCCTGTCTGTTCAGCTCCTGCTCTTGTTTCTCCTTGAGTTTGAGTTTGAGCTGAGTCTTGTTACTCACCTGTGTCTGATTCCCTTGTTTGTGACTTCCCTATATACACCGGTCTCTTTGCTTTGCTCTCTGTTGGTTCAGTCTTGCTGACTTCCATGCCTGTGGTCTCTTGCTGTCTGCGTTTGTGTTTCCCTGGAGTTTTTGTAACCCGTACCCTGGATCTGCTGTTTGTAAGCACATTTTTTTGGTCTTCAAAAAAGCTTTGTTCTGCTGGAACCTCCTCGTCTGTCTGCACTTGGGTCCTTTTTCCCTGCTGTGCACCGTGCACTGTAACACACATCATGGCAGGAGGACTCTCAGTGCTACAACATGCAGCTCAGCTGGCTGGATGTTTCCGTTTGGTCGTGTGTGTGTTAGCCCTGTAAAAGACCGGTGACCGCATGCATGCTCAGAAAGAAAAGTGAATAGATGGCATGTCAGTACTAATAATATAATGCAGCACCTTTACCTAGAGCAACACAGGAGGTCTGCGGTCAGGACAGCAGCCCTGCAGCTGCTAGTTGTTTCTATTTAAATGTGGACAGAGGCCTGGACAGGGACTTGACGCCCATCATGCCAGTGTTTCTGCAGGGAAGACTGATAGCAACTCATCTGGAGCAGGTCAGGGCTTCAGCGCCGTGCTCGAAGGCTGCATGATTACTAGGAAGACGTCCAACTTTGAGGAAATCTGGCAGAATGACTCAAGTGTGGGTTAGAATCGTGTTCAGTGGGGTTCACTTTTACTAAAGTGACCAAAACCCAATCCCAACTACAACACCACTGCAAAGTGGCTCATTTACAAAGGCTTGTTAAGTGTATTCAGTGTCAGGGAGCAGATACAAACTCATGGTGATGGGCACATTGATATTGCTTCTTTAATTATTATTTTTTTTACTTTGTCTTAAGTTTGTCTGATTTTTTTCTGACAAAATCTGAAGATATTGTAATATTTAGGAAAAGCACTCGAAGGCAGTATTCTCCATTTGTTGATGCCAAAACCAACAGTGCTTTAGTCTGTCTCTCAATACTTAATGACTCTTTGTGACTCAGCCCCGAGCCCATTTGTTCCAAGTGAACAACTCTTTAATGACCGGTCATAAATAAATCCTTTCGTTTATTTTTAAAAGCTCGGTAATTTCCCCAAACAGCTGCTCACTGTACGTTCCAGCAAACGTGACTCAAACTGGAACAAATGGCAATTTTGGTGTAAGTGGGTCAAAATAAACTACCGTGTTCAATGTAATGAGTCACCCAGTGCAACAGTGTCATTATTATTATTTTTTGGACAACAATGGAGACACAGACCATATATCAGGCTTTAGATACACACATTACATTGTTGGTTTTGGTCTTTTTATGGAATTTGACAAGAAAAACAAAGAATATCATCCAACTTAAAAAAAAAGAAGCTGACTTCTGCTGTTAAAGCGGATGTTACATCGCTCACACGACCTCGACTCATTTACTTTTCCCTGCACTGCGATACAGGAATGTCATGCTGCCTGCACTCGTTACAATACATTGCTTTTGCTTTTTGTCCAAAACGACATTTCCACCCATATATACACACAGACACACACACACACAGACACACACACACACACACACACACACACACACACACACACCGAGAGCAATTTGTAGAGGAACTTGCAATCAAATCCCTGAACCCTATGATTAATGGGCAACCCACTCTACTACCTAAGCTACAGAGATAACTATATGATTATGATTATAGGATATAATCGACAAATAAAATGTAAAACAAGTCAAATGAAATACGTGCAGTCACATGTTTTTTGTCACCCTGTATTCAAGCATTTTCTTGACAATTTAAAGCACTAGTCTTGAAGTGGATTTAGATATTTTACTTTATTTTATTGTGAATGACCATGAGCTAATTATGACCTATTAAACAGTGTATAAGGGCCATCAAGGTGTCTACATGAGAAACTGTTTAGATATCTGCATAACATCCCCACAGATTCTGCCGGTGGGTTTCTTCAGCCAAGAAGCTTAAACCTCCTAAAGCTCCCCCTTTTCTCCCCGGTGTACGTCCCCTTTAAGTTGAAGCACCCCGTCAGAAAATTCAACCTGATAAAAATCTGTTTAGCACCAGTGCTTTTTAAGACAAGCCACTGGACTCTCACTGTGTGCCACACATCTTAACCGACCACTATCCCCTAACCTCCCCGCCCCAAGTCCCCGTCTGTGAAGTGTAAGCACCTCAATATACATTCTCTGCACCGTTTAATGTGTGTGTGTAACAGATGAATCCATCCTGTTGGAGGAAGAAAAAAACCCCACTGTCCACAATCCACTGCTCCTGCCACTATATCTGCTCACACACACACAGCCACTGACTGTGCAGCCTGCTCTGTGTAGATAAGCATTGGAGTTGTGCAGCCAGTGAAGTATACCTGCAACCAGAAAGAGAGAGAGAGAGATTGATATACACATATATATTTACCCGGAGAGAAGAAAGAGCGGGGCGAGCGAGGGAGAAAGAGGCAAAATAAAAGAGAGAAAGGTGCTTATGATCTTATCTCTAAGTGAATATTTACTTCTCAGTGTGAAATATTCACCTGCTGCTTCTCAGTGTGGTAGCATGCACACACACACACACACACACACACACACACACAGCTCGCTTACTGCCAGGAGCCCCTCGCTTGTGTGTATTGATTTTCAGTTGATTTCACAACCTTTTTTATTAATCAAAGCATATTTGATCATGGTGGAAGTCCTAAGCTAATGTACGGGCCCGGTGCGGTGTGAAAATATAAGGAAAAGATAAAGATTAGCTTTTCATCAGGAAGTGATCAAACATGGGTTTTCATCTTTGTAGATGAAGCAGGCGAAGCTACAGGTAAAACTCTGCTTTGGCAGGAGCAGTTTAAGCAGTGATCACTATTTCACGTTAAGGGATACGCCTGAACAAACGGACTGCTGCCCCCCCATATATCTGCCTTTTAAGAACCCATCTGATTCACTTCCTGGAGATTACCTTCATGTTGAGCTGACATTCACTTTGGCGATTCTGTCACAGAAATGTGTTTCCTCCCAGTCGCACCAACAGTTTGAAGAAATATTTTCTTGCACAGTAATCTAAGATTTCCTCAGATTTCAGGAACGGGGTCACACAACTCCAGGATAAATCCTTTCAATGAATCCGTTTTTATCTTAAGTGCGTTTTTAGCCTCTGAAGAATTCCTCAAAGTCTGTGCAAGTGTCCTCAACACTGAAAGTAAAGGAAGTCAATTTTCCATAATGTTCTTACTCTCAAACCAAAAACGAATGTATTCTTCTTATAGTGTGTGTATCCAGAGCCTGAGCCTCATATTCTCTGTGTCAAAGAGCTCCATTGTTGCACAAAAACTTTCAAAACACATCAGTGAGCCACGCTGTTGCACCCGTAGCCAGGATTTTAGAGACACTAATGTCGTAGCCCTGCTTGGGGGGTTCGGGGACATGCCTCAGCCGGGGACATTTTTCAAGACTATAATATAATCTATGCATTGCAGAGTAACGATAATCACTCAGGCAGATGGTTCTGGGTCTGCTCGTGCTTGCTCATGGTGGGAACTGTTGGATCTGTAAATATAAAGACTATAAAGTCACTATGAAAGAGTTCCCTGAGATAACTTCTTTAAATAAAACCATGTGGGCACCAATACAGGTGGAAGAATCCAACACAAGGTAATCCACACACGGACAGTTTTGAAAGGAACTCTTTTTCAGCTTCTTATTGCGTTAAAATCACGTTCAAGCAAAATCAAGCTTTAGCCCTAAATTACCTGACAAGCGTTCGAACACTCATTAATCCAGTTCCCCCAAATGAGCTGGAATCTAAAAGACACACATGTATAAAATATAGTAAAGGGGAAATAATCACTGAACACACTACAATACATCAGCAGTCATTTATTTCAAAATCTTTTGCAGCACATTGACCAAGAAGAGACTTCTCTCTCAGACGCAGGCTCCATGTCCTGGTGCAATCCTTCATCACCACGACGCTCACACGAGGCCCGCGAGGGTGATAACATGTCTTTAACGTGTCTGCGATAACAGTGATGTCAGACAGTAAAGAGAGGCAGGATTCTGTAAGTGCACAAAGCCCCATCACACACAGTGTCAACGGAGCAGCATGAACATTTTCCTTTTGACACGTTTGAGGTTGAAACAGGATGCTGATCGGGACACAACGTTTTTTTTCTAATTCTCACAAAAATACTTCCACCCACAACACAACTTCATCAACGCTGTGAGAATCACGTCTGTCCCTTATCATGGAAGCAGAGCCCTGCTTCCCAAAAGCATGTGATGGTTAGGACGCCAGTAAATCCCCCTCATGCATCTCCTTACGTTCTACAGACGATCTGAGAAACGATCACAGATTACCAGGTTCCTCCTGCCAACTTGTAGAGAGCAAAATCATGTTGAGAAGCCTATCTGACGTAGAAGGAACGACATAAAACATCACATTTTTTGTTTTAAAGGTCTTTTTTTGTGATTGCTAACAATCAGTCTGGATAAACAGGGTTCACAATGAGCCACAATCTTTAAATGATAGAATAACTCAACATAAAAACAATGTCCCTACACAAGTTGAAGCTTCATAAAGTGATAGCTGAAACAATGGCTGTAGCAAATAGTTTTCTATTTCCAAATCCAGCAGACACAAAACAGCTGCCTGCTGAGGCTGGATGCTAAAAACCAAAACAATGAGCAAAAAGAAGCTAAAATGCTCAGTAGCTTTAGATTTGTCCCATCCGCTAACATTGAGGAGGCGGAGCTTCTGACCTGTTCTGCAGCCAGCCACCAGGGGGCGATGGAGATGTTCTGGCTTCACTTTTGGGCAGTGAAGAAAGTAATAAAGCAAAACTTGATTCATCACTAAGAGCAACACCTTTCCTGCTACACATAGTCATGTGATTATTGTTTTATATTTAAAACATGTATTAGTGCAGCTTTGAATTAAGAGGATTGAAAGAAAACAAACCAGAGAAGATAAAAATATGTCCTCTCACAGGAAGTCTTGTCACTTCTCTGTTTAACACCTGCCACTCAGTTGGCATCATCTTCCTCTAGCAACTATTGATCATGTCAGTTTCATCACCCAGACAGCACTTATATGCAGAAGAGCCACCTCTGACAAACACAAATCAAACTAAAGTACAAAAGACAGGTTAAAATGTTAAAAATAATGTTAAAACTGACGTGTCTAAAAGCCTTGATGCATTCAGAGAATAACGTGTTGGCTTCGGAGAATGAATTCAGTTTGAAAATGATGTGTTATTATGAAGAAAACTAATAACGACAGATGTAAAAATTGTTTCAGGGCACTTCAACTTGTTTTGGTTATAAATATGTGATATAATCACTGCAAAAGAAGCAGAATCAATTCTGTTTACCAGTTCAATCTTTCTCTGTTTGTGAAGGTCAGAAAGAAAACATCTGTTGTCAGAGTCACATTCAGGAACAAACACAGATTGTTTTTCACTGGATAATATTTGGAAGGCGGCACACACAACTTTCAGGCTGTCTGACAAAGACAACTATTTCCAATTTCTTCTTCAAGTGCCTTTTCTTGAAGCAACGCGTCATTAAAGATTGAAAGTGTACATTCTTCATTTCGTTTCCTTTTATTGTGGTCGATTGGAACAATAAAAAAACCAAAAACAGTTCAGTTCAGTCAATTCTTACATTGTTAGAGTGCGTTCATGCTACCAGAAACCAATGAAGCCATGAGAGCACAAATGTACAGCAGACGCTTTATTTTGTTCAGCATTAATAGTCAAATAACACATGACGGCATGTTTCGATGACGGCTAACCGCCGCTGCTTTTCTTCATCTGTCACTGCTTAAAGTCTGCTGGTGATACTGTCAGCTGCTCCTGTAGGACAGATGTGGAGAAAGAGGAGCTGGAAGGTCTGAGGTGGTGAAGAACGAATGAAGTCAGCTTTAATATTCTTGAGCGTGCAGCTTTTAAAAAGCAGTTTAAAACATCTAAGTTTGGTGACTGTTGCACTTTTCCAGTGCACACCGTTGAGGTGGAGAAGTCACAGAGAAGTTGTCAGCACAGCTTTGGGAGTTTTACATCTCGCCGGTCGCTCTCTGAGCCGGTGAACGATGGGAGCCGGCTCCTGTGTGAGAGGCTTTAACGTGTTTGTTAACTACGACCAAAAACGTCTCACTTTGGTAATCCCATCAAGAGCCAGGCATGGTGAGGATCCTGTGTGTTGTGTGAACTAAGGAAATGTTTAAACTGAGCACACATCTTTTTTATATTATATCATTGAAATGAAATGGAAATATGTGTCTGTATAGAGTCGTGTAATGGGCACAAGAACATATGAAAAGAAACTGATAATCCAGGCAGCAATTACTCTGTTTTCTTCAAGATGTATTTGGCAGAATAATTTAGTTTTATATAAAGAAAACTGTTTAGGAGGCAGTTTTACAGGTATTTACTGAATCAGCTGGTTACAAACCCACAGAGGAGCATGTAATCCTTTAACTTAGCAGAACAATCAGCACGATTAGTTCATAGGATGGAGCAGTCATCAGCGTGACGTTACTTCCATCATGTGATCCGGTGGTCAGACGAGACCGTGACGCACAGCAGCCACACTGTGTGAGTGTTTCTCAAGGTCAGCTGTGTTTTTCTCAACAGAAGGCAGAGGAAAAGTGCAGACGCATCAGTCTGCAGCGCCGGGGACAAGCCCGACCTAATGCAGAACCGTGGCTTTTTGTTTACAGATGTTTTGATTAAAATTCATGAAAACAAACAAAGCAACAAGGAGTGGGCTTTGAACGACGCCGGCAGCAAAGTCCTTTCTCCCACAACTCCAATATCTTAAGCTCCACCAAAGATAATAGACCTGATTCTAGACGCATTTTATGAGGTTGTCTTTGTGTGTGTGTGTGTCTGTGTGTGTGTGTGTGGTTAGACAGCCTTGCTCAAAGCAGTGTTATTATGTATTTGTGTGTGTGTGTGTGTGTGTGTGTGTGTGTGTGTGTGTGTCAGACAGCATGGGGTATGTGCAGCGTGGAAATGAATAATCCCAGGCTGATGTTGCATCAAACGTTTTTGTGTCTAATGTCCTGTCTGTCTGAGAAGGTCTGGACAAAACAAGTGTTGATGCATCCAGAGGACGACGGAGCTCATGTCCAAGTCTGACAACACTGTTGAGCTTTATGAAAGACCAGGCTATTTTATCTTCATAGTTATAAAGCATTAATGACTCGAACATGGAACTGTAGATTCAAAACCAGATATTTGTTTACACACTACAGTATATCGTGGTCCATGGTCTTAGTTTAGCCTTTCAGCTTTACAGCTCAAGCTAACTGACGGCACATTTTTAAAGCTTTAAATCATCAACACTGATCATCATAGTGATCAGATCTGTTCACATACACTTGTCCTGTACAGTTGAATCTGAGCTTCTCTTATAAAGTGTAAAGAGGCTGTTTTCTAACATGTTGCCATGCTAACTTTAAAACTCAGAGCTTCTGTATCTTAGCTTGTTAGTATGTTTTTTTCTGAACACCCTAAAATTTATTAATGCACCTTTTTAAGTTTGAGCCAATCAACAAAACATTTTAGTAGTAATAACATACTAAATTACTAAATAACTAGACAAATATGACTTAAGGAGACCATTTAAAACCTAAGATTCAAAGACAAAAATTATAATAAAGGTTGCAGGAAAAAGAATCAATCAATTGTCTGTTGAATCCCAGGTGACTTCTATATTCCTTTATATGCTAAGCAATAATGAATAATGTTAAAACCCTTGTTAGTGTTGGTGTTACTTTGATACCAGTGAATCTGAAATGATCATGTCCGTGCTGCTGGCATGCTTTTAGGGGGCAAAGTAAATCCACTGAAATATTTTCCATCCAGTTTAACTCGTGTGAACTTTGACACACAGATTTGCTCCACTGACCAACAGCAGGGCGTCTTGACAGTGCTGAGGTTTTTGGGAACGGCGAGCTGGAGAGTCCAACACAGGAGCTCTCATGGTTTAACAGCTGTGTTGCACCGTCGACTTTTATCCCACCCTCCTCTGTTGGAGTATAAGCGGCTTCACTTAAGAGGAATGGTTTGCAGACAGTCAGTGGTACTTACTTTGTTAGAGCTATTGAGACTGACTAGCGCTAGCAGTTCCCGGTTGGCTGATGTGTTGTGTTAGCTTCGGAGCACATATTCGTGAAGATGAGCCCCTTTCTTGTGTGGCCCGGCCCTGTTAGCACTGTTAGCACTTCTCATCTGTGTCGGCTTAGTTAGTTAAGCATGAAAGTTCATTTTTGACCTTGGAAAAAGGAGTTTGACAAACCACATATTTTGCATAATACAAATACATCCCATCCCAGCCACCCGGAGGCGGGTATGCCCAGATGTGTGAGAAGTTCTACTATGAAAGAACCTTCTAAAACTTTGTGTAAGAGTTAGTGACCTCCGTACTTCATCAGGCGGATGTTCATCACAGCATAATCATCACCTCATCACTGCCTGGGTAGAATTAAGTATAGACTGGATGAGTCCAGACAGGGTGTTTATCTCTTTCATTCCCCGACCTCTCTAACAATCCTTCTTTCACTTAATGTACCTGACTCATACACATTAGCCCCTCTCTATATCAGCATGGTTTGCCCTCCTCCCACTCTCCAACACTTGTCTGTCTTCATGCTCCTTTTTATTGCTGACTGTCTTTCTTTCTCCAATCTCTCCATCGATCTTTATTCACTGCTCTCTTATCCCCCTTTTGAAATAAATGACTGGTTCCAGTCTGTCAGTGCTGAATGACTGATTACAGTAAAGGACAGAGGTGGCTGTTCATCATATCAACATCACTTATATTCAGTCAACTCAGCAGCACTTCAGTTTGCTCCCTCCCTTTCTTTCCTCCCTTCTTTCTTGTGTGCTTTTTTCTGACTTTTTGAAACTGCAACCAGACTTTCTTCCATCTTTCTCCACCTTCAGTCATCCTAAATATCATTTGTTGTCGTTGCATTTTGGCACAGTACAATACAAACACCAGAGAGGCTAATCATCCATGCATGGAACCTGGAATTTACTACTCAAACTACTGAAAAACTCTAATTCATCTACAGTCATTTTTTAAATATGTGGGATTTAACCATATTTAAAGTGACAATTTAAAAACTAAAAGCCAAACACAGAACAACTGGAGGCAGGATATTTATATCAGCTGCAAATGTCTTCTGTACTGCACCTGAATAGCTGATGCATCAGGTGATACCATAACTCAATCAAAACTAATTTCACACATGATTCCCCACATAGCATAACAGGAACAGTGTGAGAAGATCCACAGAGGTCTGTGGATGTGTACTGAAAGCATCCACTGTACGTCTGTACAGACATGAACAGCTGCTGGTAAGAAATCTGAACAGACTTTCATGTTTGATTAATGGTTTGAAGATTACTAAGGCACCACTCCAACAAACCCTGCAAGGTGTATTTTCTCTGTTCTTTAAATGTGAATTATACTGTAAAAACACTCAACTTCAGCCACAAAGTTGGGTGTGTTGTTTTCATTACAAGCATAAAGGTTCATGTTAGCATGTTAGCATATAGGAATGCTGTTGATCCAGTATATAAGTTCTTGGTCACACCTGGACTTCTTTGTATTGACTACTTGCAGGCCAGTTGGCGAGCTTCTTAGCTGTTGAGCTAACCACAAATGTGCTAACTGTCTGTTAACATGCTTTCACATAGCTAGCCAGCAGCTAGCCAGCAGCTAGCCAGCAGCTAGCCAGCAGCTAGCCAGCAGCTAGCCAGCAGCTAGCCAGCAGCTAGCCAGCAGCTAGCCAGCAGCTAGCC
>JAVQJD010091676.1:0-12440 GCA_036023655.1 Nannoperca australis
AAGCAAAAGTTTAGAGTTTGAAAGCAAAAGTTTAGAGTTTGAAAGCAAAAGTGGGGAAAGTTTCTCTCTCAACCACTTTTTTTGACTGTTTGATAATGGAACAAAATTATCTCCATAGATTTACTGCACCTTTTAAGAGTTTGTCATACTGCCTGAGTTCTTCAAAGCAGATATAAGAGGGCCCGTGTACAGTATTAACATGATAGGTAATGTATAGGGCCTTGGATTTAGTCATACACATCTCCCTGGTTCTTAATTCAGGGTAAAAGAACATTTCTGCCATGTATTCCAAAACCTCTACCTCTGTAATCCCTCACCTACTATAATAAATCAGGTTTTTAATTAAATATGAATTTGTGTTACACTAAAAGCATGGATTAATCTTTCCTTTAGGCACTAGTAAAGGAGTAGTAAAGCACAAATGATTAACAGCCAGTTATTAGTTATTGTAGTTTCATTAGTGACTGGTGAGGCAAATAGAAGCTGTGGAACACCACTCTTTGAAAACGGACACAAACGTCATCCTGTTGGCAGACAACCATGAGCCAGGGGGATGTTTTTCAAGCTGTGGGCCTCCGTGAACATTTCTGGCTGGAAACTGGGGAGTGAACTTTCGAAGTGTTTGCTTTTATTTGGAAAAATGGCAAACTGGAAATCCTGTCCTACCCATGTGTCAGGTCACACTCTCCGTGAAATGATGTGCAGAGAGGAAGTTTTCACATAGATGAGGAAATCTGTTCCCAAATTCTGCCATATCTTCTGTATAAAGAAAATCTGAATATGTTTCTGCTTGTATGATCCAGTTGAGTTATTTTTTTCCTCAGCCATCAATGTTCCTCATCTCAAAGGTCAGGATAGGATTATTGAATCAACTTTTAATTTTAAGAGCTACAAATATTGAGTATAATTACCATCAGTTACAATGAATAACATTTATTGTCAAAGATTTACAATAATTTACAGATTTGACATTATCAGCAACACATAGCTTTTAAAAGAAATTAACTGACATACATGGTGTTGCATTTCTAGATGGTGGAAGTTAAAGACAAACTGGAAAGAGGAGAGAAATCTTGCAAAAACAAAATATCTTTAAAATAGACATTACATAATTAAGAATCTTAAAGGTACAGGCAATACCGGAACCACAGCAGACATCAAACCAGTGACTGATTAGGTGCTTATACTGACACTGCTTCGTTGTAGCAGGAGTAGAGCTGTTTTTGAGCATAGAAAGAGTTGTCAGGCAAGACTATAGATACAGTTATGGATGAAATCATCCATATCTTTCTTTCTTTCTGTCTTTGAGTACCCTCACAGTGCCAGGGTGTCTTTAATCAGCCTTCTCATTGTTGTGCTTACAGAGGTGCCCAGAGAGTCAGTGATCTGGTATGTGATTTTGTAAAGGTAGGGCTGAACATCTTTGAGACTGGTGTCAAAAACATTGTCTACTTCAGACTGGGTGGGCATCTTTGGCAGATATTCGTGGCGGTTTATGACCTCAACAACGTTGATCACCTTCTCGCCCAGCTTCTCGCCCACTTTCTCCCTGCAGATCTGTCTCTCCTGCTCATTGGCCAGGTTGACAACGTTGACCTTGATGCTCCACACCTCCCAGGGGATGCACTCGTCCGAAAAAGGCCAGCGAGACTTCTTCTTCTGGTAAAACTCCAGGGAGATTTGCCCCATGCCATCGCTGCCAGAGATGTTCAAAGCATCCTGTAATCAATGATATAATCAAATCGTCAAATCATAGGCCTGTCCATGCATTACAGCCAACAATCACTTGTTGAAACCACCAATTACCTTGAACTCAGACACAGCTCTCCTGATCACTCTGTCCAGCTCCTCAGAGGACACCCTGACAAAGGTGAAATCGATGAAGTCGCAGTCGAAGTCTAGTGTGCCCACGGTACCGATGGAGTAGGTGCCCTCTTTTTTGTAGTGAAATTTCCCGGTGCTGCGATGCAGTAAAATGGTGTGTAGCAAAGCCAGCATAGCTTCTTCCACCTGCCTCGCCTCCACTGTTACTTCAAGAACTTCCGAGCGGCAATTCATTGCGAAATGATCGTTATTTCCATTTATAGGCGACGACTCGAGAAGGGTGACGATGGCTAATGTATGTCAGCTCGATTAGGTGACGAAGATATTCTTTGTTTACCTCTACGGATGGGCGGGGCCTATCCCACACAGTGTATTACAGTATATTAAAACACAAAATAGCGTTTTTCATAAAAGCTACCCTACCTCCGAATGTAATTTCTGCGGACCAAGCACAGGGACATTGTAACGAAAGCTAGCTAGCTAAGTGTTTGCTAAAAATGAGACAGGAAGATGTGACGAGGCGATCTACGGCAAGTCGCGGAGTTCAGAACACTCTTTCAGAGTCGTTTCTTCTTAACTGCGCCTTGTTAATGGGACTTACGTCATTTTATACAGCACAAACCGCATTCCCGATTGAAACAAACTGTCTAGAAATCACACCGTAGCCTAAAATTGGAAATACACTTAAGTTTGCACGACGACCAGACAACAACAAACCCTCGCATTTCTCGCTATGCATTCTGGGAGTTACAGTTTGTGCCACATATCCGTTTCCAAAGGGCAACTTTATACAGTCAGACTGACTGAGCCGCTCACAACTCCAGCGGCCAGCACTGTACTCTTCTATCAGGATGTTTCCCCGGGACTCTTGTTCAGTGTCTGGATATCGCCTGGTGGAGCTTAAGCGCAGTCTTTGGAAATAATTGCTATTTGGTCAACTTTGACGACTTCGTAGCTAATGTAGATTAGCTAGTTAAGCGAACTGTAGCGAAGATTAGCTAACTAAGCTAACAACCATATTCAATGAGAGAACAGAGCACTTTTCTGCAGGTTTATTTGAAGCCAGATGCTACCTTTATCTCTTTGACAGTTGTCTAGGTTTTTATAACAATCTTGCGTAATTTGGGACTTCTATGAGGCTTGTAAAAGCTGCTATGGAATACTGCATCATGTATAACAATAATCAAAATTTGTTCTGTGGGTTGAGATCTGCGCTGTTATCAGTTGCGGGAGATTGCTTTCATTGATTCCGCCGTTCCCTGACCAAATACTTAGTATGAGGTTGCCAGGAAATCTCTCAGAGGTGGTGTGTTAAGCTGTGATCATCGCTTTCATTTGCAAAGAATGTCCGACTTTGAAAGTTCCACTTCGTATTTTGGTCTGGAGGATCCGCCGTGGCTATGCATGGTCACACTTTTCGTTGCGTCCTTGGTTACTCTAATACTATACTTCGTGCAGTATGTCCAACAACGGGGTGTAGGAAGTAAGCAGAGAGCAGCAGAGGACAATGCGGCGAAGGAGGAAGCCGCCTCTCTGCTGGGATGGGCGCTGTCACTGAAAAGCTGGAAAAGTCAGTGGAGAGGAGCTTGGTGCAGCGCTTTGAATGGCGAATCAAGGAAGCGTGGGGTAAGTCTCATGACCACCAAGCCACAGCTCTACTCTGCGGCAGGCAGGTGACTTCAATAAAGAGAGTGCATCTTGTCACACGGTGTGACCAGGTCGGAATGAACTGAGGAAAATCGCCCCATCTATGCTCTCATATCGATAGATTTTGCAGACCCACACTCTTCAATCCAATCTCACCCCATCCTTTGACATAAGACGCATTTTTGACGGTTGGCACGTACATGTGCACTCAGCAGGGTAAAATCAGAACATATGTACTGACATTACAGTCCAGCTCATTTTCTTGCTCTGTGAGTTGTGTTATAGGTGTTTGTTGTCTTCTTCCTCATCAGGGTCCTGTTCTGTTGACATTTGAAGAAGATGATCTTGAGGCATCAGAACTCATGCTCAGCCAAGTGTCCAGCTTCCAGAAGTCTGCCAGAAACAAGGTACACTGGTGGTTATGGCTACTTTGTGTTGTGTTTTTCCAGTAAACAATGAATATATCTTTCTGGGAAATGTCTAGATCATTTGTACGTATTGTTGACTGGTGGTGTTGTGTCTTCCAGAAAAAGAATACATTTTGTTTCCCATGGCAGCTTCAGCATTTATCTTGATTACAGCAGCAGACACATATAGATTTCTAATTTCCTTGTTTATGTACTTTATTGACGAAGGCTGTCCCTCAAATCAATCTCCCTTTCCCTAATTTGGTGGAGAGGCAGCTACTCTACCACCACTTCTGCATTTAAACCTACAACAGACAAGCACTGACTCGTCAACTTGCATTTTTGCAGGCGTCCGTATGGTCATTACAAAAATCGCTAAATGAAATAGGCTATAACACTTGCACAATGCTTCTTTTATCAGCCACACAGATTATGTGCCAACCTGCTGCAGTCTGTGTATGAAACAAACTGCCACCGGAGGGCTTTTATGTTTTTAGAGAGGTCAGATAGGGACACACTGCTTGCTGTGTTGCTGGCCTGGTCAGCTCAGCAGTGCTCCCAATGCAAACTCAGCTCTTTCTTTGTGATCATCATGATATGGACCAAAATACCAGGTGCTCTGTTGTTGAATGCAGGGAGTAATGAACCAAGGCTTATTTTTACCCACACACTGTGTGTGTGTGTGTGTGTGTGTGTGTGTGTGTGTGTGTGTGTGTGTGTGTGTGTTTGCGCGCACATGCATTTTAAGAAGCTTACATAGCTGTCAAGCTCAGCACTGAGGAGAAGCAGGCAGACAGGAATGCACCAGCACCTATGTTTATGTTCCCGTCACAGTGATCTAATACCCAACCAGACACAAACACTCATCTTCCACTGAAATCAGAATGAATGCAATGATGTAAGAGTAAGAAGTAAGAGACACTTTACCATTATATGCGGTCATTTACTCAGTTACAGATTCATTCCTATGCTCTGAAAGTGATTTATTGTACTCAAGATGGTGGAATCTGCTGATCATGCCTTTGGAAGCTACTATAGATGTTCTTTTTTCACAGTTCAGTGTGAACTTCTCTTAACTAAGAAAAACATATCTTGCTTTTGGATCAATTTTAGCAAAAGTCAGTATTGTAGACATATTTCACTGGTTCTATTTTAGCCTGTTTGTGCCATGTATTTTTTGCATAAGACTCTACACACACTAACATAAATGTATTATCAACCAATCCTTACAGTTCCCTTTACACATGGATAGACATACATTACTCACATCTTAGTACAAATCTTTCATATTACATAATATTACATATTTTCAAATTATGCTAATGCCTGACTTTGTCTTCCCAACAGGCCGCTTGCTGCAGTGTGGTTGGGGAGAGGCTACAGTTCTCTGTCAGTTCAACATCAACAGCCATGGCCACAGCAGCTCCTTTTAAATACACAGTCTGTATAGCTCCACTGGAGTTGCAGGTAAATGCTCTATTGGTGGTCCTAGGGTGTCTATTAAAGTAGTTTTGTGAAAGTAAACAATACTCACTTCTTCTTCAGTGAATATCTCTTTAACACTGAGGCGTCTGAAAACAGAGTTCCATCCTCTAGAAGTCATTGTGGTTTCATTTAATGGGAGATTTTATTGAACATGATGTGCTGCCCAGCATTGGCTCATTGCTGGCAGGAGTCTTAGATTAAATGGTTCGGATATCTTTCTGTGCTTGGCAAATGTCCCGAAGCCCTCATTAAAATCACTGTCAGGCCCTTTTCCAGTAAGGCTGGCCCACTTTGTCTACATTCACATTAATCAGGGGCCTATACAAGATTGATATAACTCTGACATCATGACACAAACGACTAATGACTTGTTCTTACGTAGAAATGATGAGAAGTGATTTATTTTATTCATCATGGCCATATCTGACTGGGTTCATTTATCCGTAAAATCTTCCTGTTGCTCACTCAGTCTTTCCTACCACACTTCCCTCGTCAGACTGGGATGCAGTGTTCAAAGGAAGTAGAGTCAAAGGTGATGTTGTCTTGGGATATGTGTGTAGTGTGCATTAAGCAGTGGTAAGCGTTTATCCTGTTCTTAGGGCAAGTGTTAAATCTTCACCAAAGTATGAATACAAGCAGCGATAACAAGCTAACCCAATTGTATTAAGGCTATTTTTAAACCAATAAGATGCTTGTAAGCCCTCCTGAGCTCATTGTGCCGTAAATACAACCTGAGCGAGAGAGTCAAAAGTTAACATCAGGATTAGAGTTGTGGCAGTTTAGTTTTGGTTGTAGATGGGTTGTTGTTGCTGGAACATAAAGGGAGCCTCGTGTCTCCTTTTCACTGCGATTGTTTCGGCTTAGTCTGGAAAAGTCAGAAACGCCTTTTCAAACGTCTCCATCCAACGTTTGTTAGCTTTTGACTGAGATCCATGCTAGAATGGTCCTGGCTGGCCGAGTGGAACAGAAGCCCTGGGCATTTACAGTATACTGGACACAGTTATACACTCAGTACACTCACTGTGGTGTGCTGCTGAGTGGACTTTGTATTTTAACACTACTGCAGCACATGGCCTGTTGTGTGTGATGAGGGACACACATGTGACATGGGTTGTCCCAATGCGGTATTCATCTTTGAAATGCAAACACTACATTTCCATATCTGTTGTTTGACTTCACGACAAGCACCTTTCTCTTGCCGTAGTTAGTTAGTCAAGTGATGTGAACCACAAAACCACAAACAATGTCTGTTCTTCAGTTTGTGGATGGAGTTTTATTACTATGCTAACATAGCCTTCCAGTTTGGGCTTTGTTGGAACTGATCGGGGTCTTATCAATGCAGATTGTGATGTTGTTCTTCTGAATCCATCCCATTGCTATCTGATGAAGCCTTTGTTTGGCCTCACAGAGGCGGCTGTTCAGTCTTCCTCTGGAATCCAGGCATGCTGGGACATGATGGTCCAGTCTGTTTTCTGCCTTTCAATTTTCTTCTCTCCTTCTTTCACTTCCTCTCTCAGCTGAGCTGGGTGGTGATGTACACCTTCCTGACCTAATCCACCTAACCACCTTCCCGTTTGTCAGGATGACCAAAGAGGCTTGCATGTGTTTGTTGTAGAGTGTATGGCAGGGCTGAACAATATGCAAATAAAATCAGAGATCATATTGCAATTGTTTTAACCATACGTCTGGAAAATATGATTTGTAGGCCGGGGCTTCTCTGTAGCACCACAATGCTTCATTTATAATGGTATGTACATTTTACCTTTATCAAATAACCTGCAGCTCCTGCGCTGTTGTACGGTGTTGACCATGGCATCGGTGTTATTGGTCATATCATTTTCAAGGTTTAATTAATTTGGGATACATTAAGTCTAATGTTTTGAAAACTGGTGCAATGGAGAGAATTTATTGCTTTCTTAATGGTTTGATATTTTAACATTTGAGTCATTATACAACATAGCCACACAGCAACAGTGAGGGAACACAAGTCCCACTTGAACATAACAGTTCAAACTGTTACAGAAGACTCTGCAGCTACAATAATCCTGTGTTTTGTTTAAACTAATTCCCTCCGCTATTCACTTTGAAACATCCTGAAGCTCATTCTGTTGGATGTGATGCTTGATATCCCAAGAATCTGCTTTGATACTGGATTCACTATAAGTGAAGAGTCCTGTATGACCTCTGATCACCATGACATCAGAAGGCATCATGGTTTCTCTCCTGTCTGCTCCCCAGCTTGATCTAAAGATGCAAGAAGCTGAGGATGAGGTCAAGGTGAGCTGGGGAGTGTCTCACCTGGAGACAGAGGAGCTGCAGGTGACGCCCACTTTCACACAGGTAATCTTAAGACTGCAGATCACGAGATGTAGCAGAGGGAGAAATGTTTCAATGTACCAGAACAACCAAAGTAAATTTCCTTCTTTTATTTCTAAAATTATTAGCATGATGGGAAATGTCATGAACAAAATACCATACTTTGTATCAGGCCACTCAAATAAAACAAAGAAATGTAACATTTAAAGTGAGGTGTTTGTATATGTTTTGGTTTAATACAGTCAGTATGTTTGTAATGTGTGTGTGGTCATAATCTCTCTCTGTCAGGACAATGGCAACACTTCCAGTGTAGCAGCCATAAAGGAGAAGTTGAGGCAGCTGTTGTGTGTGACTCGTCCCTCTGTGCTGCTGAGCTGCAGGCCTGCTCAGGCCTCAGAGGTCAAGGTGAGTGGAGGATGCATGACATCTTAACAGCTGCCGCACGAGAACGTGTGCCGGTCTGCCAAGCCAGGTCATTGTGTGCTGCAAATGGACAAATAGAACTTAAAGCAGCTATAATTTATATTTTTATAATAAAAATGTATCAGATGAGAATATGAAAACAGGGTTGCTCGCAGTGATGAACCTCAAAAACATGAGTTATTGCTGGTCTAATTACTTTTATACCCAAGTCTTACAGGGCAACTAAAAAGGACTCAGGGGGTTTTTGCAATTATGTTTGATTGTTTTATTGTCCATTTACATTTATCAAGCAGCTTCACAGTTAGGACTGAATCTGGGAGTTAAGTTATCAGACACACTGATTTGTTAAAAATTAGTTTCTGGGTTAAAGACGCCGACTTCTAATGCAAATTCTCTGTGGTCATAATGAAAATCCTATGCAAATACAAAGAATTTTCCATCAGTAGCGGTGTCCTACCCTCTTGTGTAACCAATTGTTACAGTGTCTTTATCACACAGAATACTCTGAATACACTGCACATTAAAGTGCCTTGGCTGTTGAGAAGTATTTATTATATTAAAAAGCTGGCAGTAGGGTACATTACTTACATCGTTGCTATTAATATTGCAGCCAGTAGATCAGTATTGTTCAGATTCAGTTTTTAGAGAAAAGTTGTTGTCACAGTTTGTACATACAATAACATTCAACACAACAACATTACAACAACACAGGTCTATTACAGTGTGCCCAGGCAATTTAAGGAAGTTACCGCTGAGTTCACACAACTTCTCCCAAAGCATGTTTCTTTGCAGATTGGTTGTCTGTATCTGCGACCAGAGGGGAGGGGTGTGAAGCATGGGTTGGGGGATGGCAGAGGTCGTGTGCTGTGGTCAGCTGGGAGAGGGGAGATTTTCAGGAGCTTATTTCTATTGGTGAGAGTGAGCGTGGTGAAACAACAGGTGGAGCGGTGCATGAGGACGGGTTCAGTAATACTTCAGCATAGAAGGATCAGGAGGTGAGTTTGACTGATGGGTCATTGACTTACTACTAATTCTCCAATAGGAAGCCCGCAACAACGTGATGTCACCCCCAAAACCTCCCCGTGCTCACGACTGGAAGCTGCTGGTGAAGAACATCCGGGTGACACTGAATCAGGAAGAAGATGCTGCAGGTTGGGATATATATACATATAATAATGAGATATGTGAGTTGTCTGTGTAGCAGCCATAATCTCCACTTATCAGCTTCCTTCCAACAAAATATATTTACCTGATGTCCTGCACAGTAAGCTGAGAGGAAACACAAGGTGCAGTATACCTTACAAACAAAGAAACATTACATTGTCAAATTTGTCTTTTTATTAAGGGACTTAATAAACCACTTTTATTTCCTTCTGCATAGGAAAAACGGATAAGTGAAATGTGTTGTATATTATGACTATGATTAAGTAAGACTTCATAGAGAATGAAAGATTACTCTCCACCTGAGTCACACCACCTTAAAGGAATAGTAGGAATAGTTATTCGCTCTCTTGCAGAGAGTTAGATGAGAACATTGATGCCACTCTCATAATTGTCTGTTCAACATGAAGCTACAGCCAGGAGACAGTTAGCTTAGCTTAGCACAAAGACTGGAAACAGGGAAACGGCTAGCTAGGCAGTTTAACGGTAAAGAAACATCAACTACCAGCACCTGTAAAGCTCACTAATTAACATTATCTGGGTTATGTGCCGGAAAACACTTTGGTTTGGTATTGACCTTCTCATCTAACTCTCAGAAAGAAAGCTAATAAGCATGTTTCCCAAAATATCAAACTGTTCCTTGAATTGCATTGTCAATCCAGAAAAACAGGTTTTATGGAAGTAAACAAAAGAGAGGCTGTGCTTGGGGAAAAAACAGCTGAGTAGTCTGCTGGTCCTGTATATATACTGTTTATAGAGTGTTATGCTGGTGGAAAGTTTGCCAGCTTCACTTATTTTTTTCATTCATGTGCATAAAATTCCCATGATTTTAGGACTTAAATAGGACAAATCAGGGCAGGGTTTAGTGAGTCCTATAGCAGCTCATGTTTCTCATTCATTCAGTGTTGTATTTCAGGACTTTATTCAACTTTTAAATGACATTTTAAAACAAAGATTTTAAAACATATCATGGAGTAACATTCTGTTATAGCTTATAACAACATTGAGTTCATCATATGTTTCTCATATTAGTTTCACTATTTGAGGGACTGTTTAAACCATGTCTTAGCTCATTTTGCCAACATGCTAATAGTCTGTGCGTCCGGTCCAGAGGAACTCCATGTAACCTGGAGGGGATTTGTTTGCCAATTGGCTGTCAAAGGTGGCAATCTACTGGTTAAAACTGAGCAACGTTGGCAGTAGATTAAGAAAACACCCACGTCATTATCACTACACCCAGTGTGGTGGCATGGACCTGCACAAAAGTGAGATTCCCCTTATGATCAGAGTGAAAACAAATCGCCAGGGTGTTATTAGCTGTAAATCTCAAGGACGAGATATTTTGAGTTGATGGGAGGCTGCTAAAAGAAGTGTTAGACCTATAACATCATCCACAACATATTTGTTTTGCTAGTTCCTGTGTTGAGTCATTCTCTAATTCTCAGGACTGCAGACATCCTCTTAAGTATTTTGCCTTAACACTTAATGTTGTACAGCGGAGACATGACAGAGTGCTTTGCATTCACTATCTATGTTCCTTCCTTGAACATCCGTTATACTTAGTTTAGCTTCACTTTTGAGACATCCTGTGGGCTAGAAGCCAGATCCAGAGCTGCTGCAGTGGACGCTCTGTCTTTAAGGTTTGCTGGTGTTGTATCCATTAAGACACAGTGCTTTCACAGCATTGGAGCCTGGCTTGTGACTTCATCACATGTATTGAGGAAGAGCTCTCATATAGTAATTTGTGAGTGTCTGTGCATCACCCTGTGCATTGTTCATAATGTACTCAATGTACGCTGACCTCCGTTTTGCCCGTCAAAGTGAAGCAGTGGAAGTGACCAAAGCAAAATTGAATCTCAAAGCCAAACACTTTATTTGATCAACTGTCACAAGATCTTTTGAATGAATTTTCAGTTAGATCTTGGATCACAATGTTTTCCACTGTGTTTTGTAGGCAGCATGAATCCTCTGTGTGTACTGCAGTTAGATGATCCTCCACAGAGGTTTAACACCTCTGTTTCGAAAAACACAACCAATCCTGCCTGGGACCAGCCGTTCATCTTGTAAGCAATGGAAACAATCACTGTTTTTGCAAAGATCATGTTTGTTTTAGTTTTTTTACAATGTGATACATGTTCTTTCTTTCTTTTATTTTTCTATCCCACCAGCGAATTAAATGGACTTTCAAAAGAGCTCAATATGCAGTTGATGAATGATGGACAACCTCAAGAGAGTAAGGACATGCATTTTTGGTGGTTTAGTCACTATGTCAATGAATTATCTTGTTAACTAGCTGTGATTGTCACATGTTTTGGTACTACCAGACTAAATGAGGTGTGATTTCTCTTTTTCAGAGTCCTTACTTGGTCAGGTGTCAGTGCCTTTTGATCTTGTAAAGAAGCAACCCAAAGGACAGCAAACATTTGCACTCATGACCAAAGACGTAGTGACTGGATCACTTACTACTGACGTGAGACCATCATCCCAATTAACATTGGCATATCGTCACACGTTTTCATGCACACAATATAACTGTGGGGAATTGTATCCTTCAGTTTACCTACCTGGAGCCCAGTGAGGTGAGGTCCTGGCACCCTCCCACCCCGGCCTCCAACAAGAGGGTGGAGATGGACCGTACAGTCATGCCCTGTGGCACGGTGGTCACCACCATCACCGCGGTGAAGAGCAAGCCGGGCCGGCCACTTCCTCTTGGACTCAACATAGGTACAGCACCACAAACCGTGAGACTGCACATCGCTGATCATTGAAGGAAGACTTGCTCTTATTCAGAGAAGGCATGTGTCCCATAATTGATACACAAGCAGGGAACAGCACAGGCAGGCTCGTGGAGGGTTCTGTTTATTCCAGTGCTGCTGATGTAAGAAAAACCAGCTGGAGGAGATAGTGAGTGTTTTCAGATTTCAAGAGTAAAGGCTAGAATTTTCGTTTTGAAAACCAGAGTTGTCGGAAGTGCCCAGCAGATCTATAGTGTGGCATCGGTAATGAGCCTGTAATTCCTGCTGATGTGTGATGATCCTCTGGTGCCACTGAGCATTTGTAATATATACACTACCGTTCAAAAGTTTGGGGTCACCCAAACAATTTTGTGTTTTCCATGAAAAGTCACACTTATTCACCACCATACGTTGTGAAATGATTAGAAAATAGAGTCAAGAC
>JAVQJD010091688.1:0-16463 GCA_036023655.1 Nannoperca australis
CTCTTTGGATCTCATATTGAGAGTTGACAGCAACAGATTCCAAATGCAAATGTCCTTTTACCTGCATAATTGATGATGAAATAACGAGGGAGTAGCCCACACCTGTCCATGAAATAGCTCTTGAGTGGATTGTCCCATTAATTTTGGTCCTTTAAAAAGTGGGAGGCACATATAGAAACTGTTGTAATTCCCACACCGTTCACCTGGTTTGGATGTAAATACCCTCAAATTAAAGCTGAAAGTCTGCAGTTTAAGCACATCTTGCACATCTCTTCATTTCATTTCAAATCCATTGTGGTGGTGTATAGAGCCAAAAAAAGGAGAATTGTATCGATGTCCCAATATTTATGGACCTGACTGTATCTTTTGGAAAGAATACGAATCAGCAAATTTCCCAAAATGTTGATCTTTTTCTTTAGATAATGTATTAGTAACATTGACATATTTTGCATACAATTTTTAGTCATGCACTGCTTTCTGTTTGTGATCTTTATACACAGGTTGTGTATTTTTACTGTACAGATTGTTAATAAATCCTACAGATGCAGATCATCATTTTAAGGATATCAGGCTTACTGGAAATGGATCAGATTCCTACATGCAGCTTTTACAAACCTTTAGATGAGTAATCATGGGTGACATGTGGGGTAAATCTAGACTGCTGGTTCTGAGGTTGAGAAGGTGCTGGTGGCATTTTCTTGTATTGTGGTTGGAGATGTGGTGGTAAACCCAGGAAATGCAGTCTGAAACGTGCCCATTCCCCGAAGGTCATATTTAGGAGGACTTTTAGGTCATCTGCTTCACCAAAGACCAGAGCCGAACCATTGAGGTCATTGCTTCTCACAATGTCAATATAATTACTGGGGTATTTCATCCTCTCCAACTAGGACAAAGATGAAAATGTAAGTATCATAAACACATCGGACTAATATTATTTAGTTCCTAATCCTTGCTGATATGACTAACTTGATCTAAAAATAATAATAAAAATAATAACAAGAGTCCAAGATTTGATTTGCACCATCAAATGAGTTGAATAATTGCATTCAGTATTTATTTCTCTATATAGTAATTTTAGCGTTAGTGGGGGGGTCTGCCATTCCCAGGCTTGGTAAAATGTCCTACCTACGCACAAGAGATTCACAGGAAATTATGCAACATGTAATTCAGTGAAACTGTTTTCTAATTTTATCTCATTGATTAACAGAGTCACTGTTCTCTACATTAACTTGGTAGCTGTATTAGGTAACTGTCAATACAAACCAAACATTTCCTACTGCTGCTGCACATTAAAAGCATTCAACGGGTGACACACAGGGTTGCTTTTATTGTGAAGCAGTCACAAGAAATGCAATGTATTTGTCACAGAGGTTAGCGCTGACATCAGTTCATTGTTCATCAGAAATGCCTCTACAAAACATGTACATTCTCTGCATTTTTGGATGAATAGCTACAGGTGACAGACTGCACACCTCCAACTCATCAGTATGGTAACCAAATTCACTGTGCCCACCTAATCTGTACTAAAATACTGTTGCCATGTGAACATCAGATCTTGCTTGCTCTTGGCATGATGGCAATTCTTATTTATTAAAACAACATTGTTGTTTGTTTGGCTGCACTTTAAACACATACACACGTTGTTCTTCTGTTGTATTTCCAATTAAGTAGCTGCTCAAGAAGTCTATGTTATGGTATTCTGCCACACTTGCTATTACCACCAGTAACCACAGACCTCCCAAATCAACCAGGACTGAAATCTTAGAGATTATAACTTTAAACAAGTTTCTTACCTCTTTACATACATCCTCTGTATCCATGTTGATGATAGTTGTGATTGGCAGGGGAGCTAGGTTCCTCATCCAACCAGAATCTTTCAGCCTGGATGTCCCTCTGATCTGAGCCAGCTCCTTCTTAATAGTATAATCCAGGTTCACTGTCGCCACTTCAAAAGCCTTTACGTCTTTTACAGTGAATTGGAAATCTACTGCGAGAAATCTTTCAAACATCTCAGGATCTCCATCCTGCTCGAGGAGGTCCTCAATCTGTGGACTCATCACATACAGCTCTGCCCTGGACTCACTGAAGACTTCCCATAAGGTCTTTGAATCATCAATGTTAGCTAAATTCATATGATCAATATCTGCTCTCTGCTGAGCATCTTCCACACACTGGATGATCCAGCTGAGGCGGCAGGGCCACTGATTGGCCAAGACCACCCATGCTGCAACGTATTCTGGTTGTGGAAGTTCTTTTTTCAAGGCCTTCATGATTATCACTGTCACTCGAATGGAGCTGATGACCCTCCTCATGGACATGGCATCATCTAACATGTACTTGTTTAGATTTCTTTCATTGCTGGTCAGGAAGCTGCTGAGCAACTTCTTTACTTCCTCCTCCGTTACATCCAGTGCTGCTGTAGTTTCATCCATCAGTGGATATGACTCTTCCATTGCCAATACAATCTCCACTACAGATACATCTGAGGAAGATCTCTTTTTGAGGAATCCACTTCTCTGTTTACCTTCCCTCATGTTTTTATCCTCATGGATTTTTGAATTGCTAGTGAGGCTGTAAAATAAACTGCGCTTTGAATCATCGCACAGTGGTGGTACCGTGATGGCCAGAGTCACAATGCAGTTCAATAGTGCATAAGCTCTGTCCTCTTTGCTGAAGCAGCAATCTGCAAAGTTCACTTTCTGTACAAGAACATCTGGGTTGACTGCCAGAATGGAAATAAATGGACTTTCCTCATCTGAAAGCAAAATGTTGATGGCATCCAGAACGGAAACAATTTTCTTGGGTGAGCACCTGTCCAGATTGGTGATCTTCAGAACCACTCGGATCCTTCTCCTCTCAAACACCTCCATAAACTGGATGAAGTGAGAGAGAAACCACATTTCCTTCCTCACTTCGTTCATGAAGCCCAGTTGGCTGCTGACCTGGTCATTGTCCATCCCCTTCTTGATGTTCAGATCCTGGCTGAAGATGAGGTTCTTAAACATCAGAAAGGCAAACCTCAGTGCGCTTGCTGCAGGGACTCCTAATGAAGCTATGACTAGGCCCTCCAGCACACCCACCGGGCCTGTTGTTCCATTCTCCTCCTCATCTGGTTTCAACTCATGTTTGGGCAGGCCAAAAGTCAACAGGAATACCAAGATGAAAACTGGTACCGAAATAAGTAACAGGACGAGAAACCATAGAGGGCAGCAGCAAACCTTTTTGGACTTCCAATGGTTAGGACCATGCTCCACTATCTGTTTTTTTTATTGAAATTTTTTTCATAGAAACAAAACAAAACACAGAACAAACAAGAAGCAGGTTAGACACCGCTGCCATGTTTTAGCCACATTAGTGGCACGGCTCTAGAGGTAGCAGTGTGGCAGTGGCAGTCATCTATTCGTAATGTGGTCCACCACTTTCGTCTGTATTGAAGTATCCGATAGACTGCCATTCAATTTTGTGCAGACATTTATGGTTCCCAGTTGATGAACCTAAGGACCTTTCATCTAGCGCCATCATCAGGTCAAAATTTCACTTTCTCCAATACATATCTTCTATATCGGCTAAGATTTTCAGGTATCCACCACTGAAACTTGACCTGCCATTCTAGTATAATGGTGGTGAAGGGCATTTCATGTTTGTGCAACTCAACAGTGATGTGCCTTTGCAGAAACACAACACACCTTGCTGTCATCAGTTTTTCCTGGGCAACATTTTCTATAAAAAGTCAAAACAATACTTTTGACATTCCCATCACCCTTAGCTGTATGTGTTTCGTGCCAATTAGCACGTTAGTTAACATGCTAAATTATTACTTTGTGAGTCTGTGAGCATGCATTTAGCTCAAAGCACAGCAGTACTTGAGTACAGTCACACAGAGCCGCTAGCATTGCTGTAGAGTAGACTCTTTGCTTAATAACTGAAAAAAGTTAAGACAATTCACAAACCTTCTTCTTGATTTCCTCTTCTTCATCATGTTGAGCCACACGGTACAGTACAAGCTGTAATTTCCCAAAGTTAATCCGCATGGCATCAAACAGCCGTATGACTAGCCCAGCCCAAAGCAGGTCACTGCCTGCAAAATGCCAGGCACTAAAATGCACAGAAATGAACCTGATATTATGGTGCTGCTGGTTCTCCTTAGTCCAAATGGGCTTGTAGAAGAGCAGTCGGCCAATGAGCGCTAGAAAGCCAGTAAATGAAGGCTTAACAGAGCGAGGCCTGGGTCTTCCTTTGAATTCCTGTTCAGACTCCTGCTTCATGTACTCTGAAGAGACACAAAACATTTTTACATTTGGAAAATGTATTTAGCCAGTTAGGGAACATGTAAGGATAAACAATCTAAATCAAGGCAGAGAGGTATCAATACTGGTAAAACAACATGTTGGATAGTTGAAATAAGTGATGACATAAGAAATGACACTAATCCCAAAACATATTCCAGGGAAAATAATTAGCGTGACTTTACTGCAGAAATACATAGTCATATGAAAGTATAGTGCTTTTTCAATTGTTCAAGTCAAGGCAAAATTCACAATAAAGAAATCTAATGTAGAGTTGTTGAACAACTTGCTTGCTACACCTTAAAGATGTATTATTGTGTTTTCATTAATATGTGAAAAAGATAAAGCCTGGTCCAACATGTGCAATACGGTTTTCAAAGAAAACACTGACAATACATTAAGACCTTCTGAGTAACACAAAGAAACAACCTTACTGTATGTTGTCTTTTCTATTAGAGCCCCTCAATGAATGGAGAACATGCTCCCTTCAGTCTGTTCAATGACACTTGACACAAAACCTATATTTTAATGTTTGAGCCTTCACATATCTTATGCATATTTTGTGTGTGTTTCATCCTTAGCTTTTTCAGAAATACAATGTCCACTTTTCAATCGTCACGTTTCGAAAAGCTAGCTCTGAGGTGGTGCACAGGTAATTCACGTGCCAAGAAGTAACTCAGTGATTTTCCGCCTGTAGTGGCTATAAAGTCAATACAAGAATTTGTTGTATATTATAATGATATTGTGCTGCCACAGCATTTGTTAACATGTTAACATTGTTAACAGGTGCAGTTTCTACAGTTAGCAAACCATAGTTTCACACACTGTGGTCATGTTTACAGTGAACATTGTGGAGTGAAGGCTGGCCAAGTGCTAAAAATCTTTAGTTCAGTTTTTACATTTGTTGTCAACATAAAGACCAACATCCTATAGTTCCTGCCGACAGACCGTAGACACTGTCTTTACATGGTTGATCAAAGCAAGAGCCATCTAGCAGACAAAAGAGATCACATGCTGGGGTACAGAGAGAGTGTTAACACACCTTCCATTCGTCTGAGGATCATGTTAATTCGGTTCTGACATGAAGAGTAGAGTCCTACAGTTGCAGGTGATGAAACTTTTGTCAGGGTCTTGGACAGCGCATATGCATAAATGTCATCTGAAAGGAGATTTTACAGGAAGAGAAAACACTTTTCATTTTGTATTCCCAGAATCTTTATCCACTTACAGCAAAAACATTCCAAGTAGCCGGGAAAATTATTTGTAATGCCTATTTGAAAAATGTCACATTAAAACTGAGAGAGACATAGACAACTTTGGTAGACATACTCGTAGGGTTAATTATTACAACAAGGTTCTTCATTGAAGGCAAATATGTTTTTCTTATTTTAGCTCACTAATGCTGAACTAAACTGAAACGACGCTTGTTCATTTAGGCATTAATAAGGTAAGCATTTGTACTAATTTTAGGAAAATGTTCATAGATGAGCAAATCTATGAACATTTATATTTTCAGAGTAAAACAGGAGTGGTGAAGCCACCATGTTTTGAAAATTCTGTTGTACAGTAGGCTATTTACTATATAGGCTATGATGTAGGTTACATTAAAGTTAAACTTTGTACATATCTAGGCTTGTCACTTACACAAGTGCATTTGTCATCATGAGTTATTAAAAAAAATAAAAAGATGGCAACGTGAGTGGTCTAAACAATAACAACAAATGAATATGCCCATGTTGATTAATGTAGCAGGTAAAACAAAAATAGCTAACTCATCTCTTTTACAATTATAATGATATCCTTGTCACTTCCCAGTTTAACAATAGCCAATTGTCTCCTCAGCATAAAGGTATAGCCAATAAACCTAAATTATCTACAACAGCCAATTACAGTGTTAAGCAAGTATGAGCAAACCAACCATGACTGCTAAATTATCTACATTATGATAAAGAGCAGCATAAGGGGAAAACAGTAGTGAGTGTGCAGGTGCCTATTTCATACATTATAAGCATTTACAGTCTATTCATGATAATGTTCACAGAAGAGTGTGCATAAGCATTAAATTAACAAAGGGAAACTGAAAGTGAATGAAGAGGTGAAATCTGTGCAACATGTCAGCCATTACCTGCAGATAATATCTTACCTTTTGTTGGCTGAGACATGATGACTGTGTGGTGGGACATGAAGCTTTCACAGAAAATCTCTTTGACCTGTGAAAAATAAACAGCAGGGACCTCAGAGTTCATGCAGTGGAGGAGTGTGTCTGTTGACATGTGTGCACCTGTGCTTTCTGTTTAGCTACAGGTTCCTCCTCGCTTTCCTCCTTCACATTTCGTCCTCGAGTCGATGCGACAGTGAAGTAATCATAAACACTGGGACACTACGTGCAACCTCTGGTTATTTTTTTTAATCCAGTGTATGAGAATACATATCCTATTAGGTGTGGAAATACTTTAACAGTTTTAAAGAAAAACACTGGACACCTGATGCATAATTATGTATTCTGCTCCAATACCAATTACAGATTGTGTGAGGACTTGCGGATACAGTTGGTGATGATATGATACACACACTGAATATCATGTCTGAGCAGGCAAATGTGCTTTCAGTCACCAGAGAGGGGAGCTCCAATGCAAAAACCTACTGATTTCTACAATGGCAGTGTTGATTCAGCACACTCAGTCTAACCTAAGGATTTGGTGTTAAAGATTTGTTTGTTTATGTACTAAACACCCGTAAAGCTAAACGGAAAGCACCACGTGTGCGTTTAACGTCCTTGAAAGTGCTTACACTGTTGTTACACTGTGAGTGTTGACTGACGGGCATTTAGTGAATTGTTTTACGATGATGTCCTGACAGTCATGCATGGGTATGCACCGTCCCAGAGTTCAAGCATATTAATGAGCACAGAAATGTCAACATTTTTGCTGTGTCAGTGATTACCTTGCATTACCTTTTCCTGTTGGCAACATAGTTTCTTTTTGTGCTCTTGCCAGCGCAGACCAAGTACAAAGAGTTCCACAAAGACTTTTATTTTTGATAAAGTTTATGTTAAACTTACCCGGTTAAGTTCCCAATGTTCAGTTCTGATCTTTAATTTGACTCATCTTGAATTGCTACTTTTAACGGATCCAGAAAACAGAGAGGACTGTGCAGTAGCAGCTAAGGCGTGGTGACCCTTATACCACCAAGACCTCTGTGCTGTAAAACTTTACAACACTGATAAGAGGGAAAGAAAAAAACACCTGATAACCACAGGCTGTCACTAGGCCTCTCCAGGAAGTGAGGTCACATACAAGATGAAATTATTTCTGAGAGATGGAGCTGTACATTTCTTCCATTTTCCTTTTCCAATCCGTTAACCCATACTCCTGCTCCCAATCTTCTCTCTATTCATAGAATCTGAGTGAAGTGGGTATTTCCTGAAAGCATTATGAGGTAGAAAAATCCCCATTCTTGCAGTAGCCTCTGGCATTCACTGTCCAACTTTTTCAGTCCATGGAAAAATGGAACAAATGAGTGATTTCATGCAGGAGCATGGGGTCTGCATGATTCATGAACTGAATTCTTACTTTGGAGTCCCTCAGGTTGAAAATGGCTGGATTGCTCTTCCTGGCCTGAACTGACATGCATAGCAGTTACGATGCCAAAGCTGCAGCACCAAAGCCTTTTTTGCCCAGAGCAGGACTTGTTATGACATAACTGGTTAGTCAAGCTTTAAAAAACAAGCTAGTAGCCTAATTTCCCTTGGCACATTTACGTTTTTTTTTTGGATTAGCCTACTTTTACCATCTGGTGTTGCAGTATACCTCACACACAAATCCTTCACAAACCACAACAAATAAACTTTGAGAAGTAAATCATTTCAGGATGTTTTTTTTAATACATACATTTCCAATGTTACATTTAAATGTATACAGCTCGTTTTTCATGTGCATCTTGGTTGAAATGACACAATTTTGCATTAAGCTTGTCTTTTATAAACAAATGTCAAGTGATGGCTCTTATTGCATATAATAATCTATCTAAAACATAATAGATAAAGATAAGATAAATATAAAAATAGATGAATACTAACACAGAGCTCTGTGTGCACAGTTATGTTCAGGTAGGAAGCAGGCAAATTTAATGGTTAATACTTTATTTTACCATTTTAATTTAAGTGAGAATGAATATTGAAAAAGTCTATTTCATGTTTTATTACTCTTTCCTTTATTTCAGTCCTTCATTTTTTATGAGTTCTTTTGGATGGACTTGTGTTGGTATTTTAGGAAGGAAACCTTTTTTTTGTGACAGGTTTTATTTGTTGGGCTTGGGATGGCAGAGAAAATTCTTTGTTTGCAATGTAACATTATTTGTAAGAGGTTACGTTCTTGTCCTTCAAATGTTTCAGCAAGTCCACGTAGGCTGGGCACAATTAATAACATTGTAACTGTAACTAACTTTCCTTTATAAAATGACAACCAATCATTTGGTGTCAACACTGTATACAACCTCACACACAAGCATCTGGGTGCAAAATACTTGATTTTTAGGCTAGTTGCTGATATTAAGTTTAATTAGTGTATGTCTGATTAAGATTTAAAGTGCTTGGCCTGAGGGTGACTAATTTTGTCTTTACTCCGAGTACCTGATTGTTCAACTACTTTAATTAACTTCTTTCTCATAGAGAAAGTGAGGGTGTCTGCATGTGTGTGTGTGTGAGTGAGAGAGAGGTTCTCAGTTATTGCTTGGCCAGAAGACTTTTGCAAACCAATACTGAATGAATTGGATCGTATCTCCTCTTCTATGAACCCTCACCATACCTCGCCCTTTCACCACATAAACCTTGCAATTAAGGTTAATGAATTCACCTTCATGATTAATCTGAGATAGGTATCAGACAGACAAATTATATTTCAGGATTGGGCAGACTTGGATTGATTTGCTAAAGGCGAAGGGAAATTAAACTAATATTGTAATATGTTAGGCTCAGGGGATGATAATTATTTTCTGTCAGGAGCTGGCTGAAAATGTCCACACTTTAGATCCTTTTCATCAACTCTGTGATGCATTAACAAGTCAGATAATGTGAGATATATGTATTTTTTCAATAATGCTAAAATCTAACACACCAACAGAGGGCGCTAACGTATTGAGCATGAATGCGGGACAATGACATTTGATCAGCTGCCCTTCATCACACTTCTCTGCTCTAGTTGGTATGTAGGAGCAGACCCGACAGTGAAGGAGGCATTTACTGAAAATGGGGTGCGGTCAAGAGCTTCTAGAACTTCTCTTGGATGAGCTGGTGATTATTTAATGTAAATCAGTAACCACATTGCACAGAGCACACACGCACACACGCACACACACACACACACACACACACACACACACACACACACACACACACATACACACACACACACAAACACACACACACACACACACACACACACACACACACACACACACACACACACTCTGTAATATCTATCTGCCTTTATTCCTTATCCATTGTTCTTAAGGGCAGACAAGCTTCAGTATTGACACAAAGTCTGACACCAGCCTGCCTGGCCTAATTGGCCTCAAGACCTCTTGTTGGTGTGATCTATTGATCAGTCTCACTGCAGATGCTGCTAAGTCACAGGGAGAGGACAGAGAAATGGCCAGATACACTGAAAGTAAGCACTGCCAAGTCTGGGCATGATGTCTTAAGCTTTGCTGCTCCCTCTGCGGAGCTGTGCAGCAAGCAAAGATGATGATAGGGTCCTCACCCTGAGGGGCAGGGGTCCAGAGCCTTGCCACAAGCTGATTCACACAGACTGATTGTCCTTTATTGTTACCAAGGGGATGATGGCACCAACAAATGGAGGTTTCTGAATGCTCTGACCCCCAAAGATCTATAGACACTGTCTACTTTAACAATCCCACCAGAGACAGTGAGATGAAAACTCCTCCACCCTCGCAAGGTTCGCTTTTTGTTTGATACCTCTGCGGCAAATATTAGGAGGGGGAAAAAAAGCCAGCTATGAGATTGCCACCGAAGAGCCCTTCTGGGACACGGGTGAGTGAAATGGTATGCATGCTGATCTTGTATCTATCAGCGGAAACATTGCATACATGATTATTTTTGCTTGCCCCTTCAACCTCCTTTTCATTCACATTCACATCCTAGATCACATCATCTTATTCTCATCTATTTCCATTTCGACTCTTCGTCCTCTTCCTTCTCAAGCAGAACAGCCATTTCAATGTAAATAGTGTCTCTGCTTATCCGCCTTTTAATCCTCCTCCCTCATTTTGTACAGCCTTCCCTCAAATCCTGGAAAAAACTCATAAGATAAACATGCGTATGTTTATGAGGCCTGCCACACAATATGTCCTTTGCTGCCTCATAAAAGGCAATACATTCTTCTTTATGGGGTGCCCAAATTTCCTATTCTCTTCTATGTATGAGAACTGCATTCCCATATGGTTTTACATTTATGATGCATGACAAGTCTTAAAATCTCAATCTCCTCTGCAGCACACTGCGAGTAACCAGAGCTGTCCAAAAGTCACGGCTGTGACAACGCCGATCATTATAAATTTTTATTTCTGTGCGACTGCCTCTCTGTAGTACTCTCCATGAAATCTGTCTTTATCCCGCCGGGTGAGAATATAGCTGCCAGGTGCATTCTGAGCTCTACTCTGGGCCAGTGGTGTTGAAATTATTGTCTGCTCCTGGACCTTTTCACCAGCACACAAACTTACACACATGTGTGCACACATTCACGCCAACCCACTGATCCTGCCTCCTGTTTTATTGTCAATATCAGTCGGCTCAGGGGTTGTAGGGGTTGACGGCTGTTGACAGGGACTGGATTGTTGAGCTCTTGTAGAGATAGAATAGCTGTATCTTGAGACCCCTTGGAGGGTGTTATTAGGTTGTTATGAAATCTGCTCCCTATCAGACCTTCACCGAAGCAATGGGGAGGATATAGCTGCAAATACAAGTGTTGAGTCTCTCTTTTCCTCCTATAGTGTCCTCTTATCTAGCCCTATACTTCCTCCTCTCATACACAAACACACACATTTCTCTTTAGCATCATACAGCCTGTAGTCTCCCTTCCTATTTGGTGGAAGGAATTGCTGTATCATAAAAAAAGGGCACTAATCTTGTTTGTTTTATATTCCATAAACATATAGACCTCAAGGCGTGCAGAATGCACTGCGTCATGACACCAGGACCTGCTGTCAGGTTGCTCAAAAGCTCCTGACAAGATACCTGAGTGCACACACAGTTCATCCCAGCACATGAGAGAGAGAACTGCTGTGACAACATAGTAATGTATCAGGCATCAGTACAAACAGTTACACAAAAAAAGGCTCTCTTGCCACAATGTGCCACAATGTGGCAAGAGAGCATGAACATGGGCAGTCAAGTCAAGACAGCAAGTTGAAACAATCTGTTCAGTAGAAAAAAAATTATCCATTGAGTGTATCCACAGCACAGAGGAACAAAAGTCAACACTCAAGGTATTTTTACTTTTGCCTGTATGATTTAGTTTAATGAGGTTTAACTTTACAAAACAGGAGTGTTTTTTGCATTTGAACCTTTTAGCTCCGGTCGTTATCATACATCTCTGGAGTTTTCTTTTTCCTCATGCTAGCTGTGGGGCTCTACGGGATGGGAATTGTTGTTGGTGGGTCAAAATGTTAATTTGTCCAGTACTTTGGCTTATGATCAAATATCTGCAAAACTAAGAGATTCCCATCAGCCTCAGCTGTACTTACTGTACTGTACTATTTAGCACAACACACAATACTAAGATAGTAAACGTTGTACTTGCTAAACATCAGCATGTCAGCATTGTTTTTGTGGTCATGTTAGCATGCTGATGTTAGCATTTAGCTCAAAGCACCAATTTGAGTAAGCACAGACTTTCAGAGCTGCTAGCATGGCTAAAGAATCTATAAGGAACTTCAGTACGTAAAAGTCAAAGTGTGAATGCCTCTGATATTCAGAGAGAATGTTTAAAGACATAGCTTCTCAAACAACCTCGAGAGGCAGTGAAAGGTGCTTTTGATGGAAAAAAGTGTAAACGCAAAATGAATAAACACGTAGCAACAACACAACCTGAATACATTTTGACACATTAAGTATGTTCGGTTGCAGTGTTGTTGACAACTTTGATGTATTGTCTGTATTTGCCCACATTGCCATAAACATACACAACAATGTCCATGTGTGATTAGTAACTAGATTTAAATTGACCAGCTGGGGCCTGCGGTGTGTTCCTGGCACATTTTGAAATAAAAGAATAAGTGCTGGCAATGTTATGGCCTCTGCAGAGCCTGCGATGTTTATAACAAAGAGTAATCACTTTGCATTTGCTGCGGAAAAGGCTGTCAGGTTGGCAATTGTACCTATTTGAATTTTGAAAAGGAAAGAGTAATCTGATTTCACAAGGAGAGGTAAAAAGCAGCTTTAATACATGTTATTAGAGAAATGTGGATCATTCAAATAATACTATCCAGGTGTCGTACACATTTTAAGGTGTAAATGAGATTTGATATAGTATTGACTTGTGGTTTGAAATAGTAGTGACTTGTGGTAGTTGCCCAGGTATGTGTGTTATTCTTCTGACAGGGGAAGGTTACATCAAAACACAATTTTCACACCCTTACACACCCACACACACACACACACACACACACACACACACACACACACACACACATCAAGATGTAATAATAATGTCTTCTTATTAAGTGCAAAGGTTCTGTCTGCTTTCTGTTAGCTGTTGCATCTATTATAAAGTATTTAGATGTCAGGTCTGTTTACACGGTGCACAGATACAGCAGCCATTCAAACATCCAGGCGGGAGAAAGGCAATAGGTGGACACAGAAATCTTAGCGTGAATGTGAATCTGATTTGTGAGACAAGAATCATTTAAAGTGACTCTCAGAGCTCATTCTAAACCCCTTCTGTCAGCTGTGAGAGAGCCCACTCTAATCTATTGTCACTGGGTGGATTCATTTGCATAATTCCACTATTGTGCAGTCCCAGATCTTTTTCTGCCTCCTCCTTCACGAGCAAAAAGGGAAAAAAAAGAAAAAGTAAAGAAGACTGTCAAACCTTTGCTACTTGTTGCTTTGGAAACAGGGGTGGAAACGCGAAGAGAAGTACAGTAGGGCGAGAATGAGGAACTGGCAGAAAAGAAAGAACTCAGTGGTGCAAGGGTTTAAAGATGAAGAGGGCGTGAGGGTGGAGATATGATGAGCAGCGAGCAGAGAAAGGGAGGACGAATGAGTGGACAACAGGGGAAAGAAAGAGGGAATACTGATAGAGAGAAGAGAGGAAACTACTGTTCAGTGAATGGAATACAGAGCAATTTTCTGTTACTTAAAAAGCCATTTATCTATGTCGACAGTCTATTAGTCATGTATTCGAGTGTGACCCCCCTGTGCGCACACATACACACACACACACACGCGTGCAAACACACACACACACACACACACACACACACACAGTTCCCTCTATCACACCCACATTGTGTGTGTCCCTGTTTGTGTTGTTGTGCGTCTGTGTGTATGATAAGGCTGTATTGCTTTTTCCTCCAGGGAGGAGAGCTGGAGGGAACTGAGGCAGTGCTAAATTGCACAGATAAGATCAATATGTAGTTAAGGGGTGGAGCTGCGCCTTTCAGAATGAACACTGTATAATATTCCATTAGCCCTACGCAGTGTTAAATGGATTATTCTTAAAATGTTATCTGGAAAGCTTACCTGTCAAAGAATACAATTTTAAGACAATCAGTCATTACCCTGTGTGATTACTTAAGCCTTGTTTTCCCTTCAGGATGGATACAGGAAAGGTACATTACAATGAGACTGTCCGCTCAAGAAAAACAACAGTATTAGTCGTTTCAGCAAATGCCCAAAAAAGTCACATTTATGATCAAGTGACAAAGACCTCTAGTGGCTGTAGTATTTATAACTCTTGTCCATTGGAAAAGAGAGGAAGTAGTGTGACATTGTTACAGAGCGACTAAGTCCACAGAAGGTCATATTAGTCAACAAATCGTCGGTTGGACTTTGACATGATTGTTCCCTAACCTTAACTAAAGTATTTGTGTTGCCTAAACCTAACCACAGATGGGACTCTGGATGTGAAAGCTTTGCCATCCAAGCCATTGCTATCCAAGCTAGCTATAAGTGGCAGTGGTCAATGTGTCAAGGTCAGTTTCATTTGTGGTACTCTCTCATTTAAAACAACAAAATGTACTCAATCAATAGACTTCATTAACTATAAACAATTTTCATTTGAGCTACTTTTTACCATGGAGAAGGGCTGACAGCGTATTCTGTGGATTAGCCAGAGTAACAGTGTCACTGGTTCTGGCAACACATGTTGCTGTTGATTTATTAAATGCAATGTTGAAATGCTGTGAGCAACACAAACTAATCTTATCACTTGAATTATATGGGGTGGATGCAGATATCTTAAGACAAATATTACAAAACCTGTGCAAATAAAAGCAAAACAATCCACATGGCTGACTACAGATAAGCTGAAGATGGCTGAAGCAACCCTTTAAAATGGTTTCAGATTCAGTAAGACTAACCATGAATAAGGATCTCTTGCCCTCCGCTGAGAGAATGCACACTGTTAACCCTGCTGGCATGGGATGAAAACCCTGCAGAGCCGTGTCCTCTGCCTCCCCTGCTACCTGTCTTTCTCAGCTCTCCCACGGTCTTAATAAGCAAAACAGCATGTCCTGCTTTAATCACCGTGATATATTAAACATAATCAGGTGTGCTAATGAGGTCATAATTAAGTTAAGTCATGCATTAATTTGCAAAAATTTCTCTGTCAAAACACACTTCTAAATAGTCCAACCAATCAAAAGAATCTACAGTCTTTATTTACATTTTTAAGGCTGAGTTTGTGTTGTTATTGAAATACTTTGCATTACTTCTACAGGTGTTACAGTTATCACCATCACCTTGTAATTACTGTATTAACCCCCCTTAGTGAATGATCCAAAAGCAATTACTGTAGTTGAGTTTAATAGCTGAACTAACTGTGCAACATCTCAACAAAACCTGGACATTATGCACTTTACTATAGTTGTGTTTTTATGTGTTGATAGTATTGTGTCCAATCTGGATCATGTCTGATCATTTTATGGTAGTCATGGTTATGCCAAGGAAATACTTTCTAAATACACTACCAGAAAAACAAAAAGCAAGACCAAGAGTGCAGCTGTACAGTATGTAACATGATCCTTCAAATCCGACAGTTATATCAAGGAATTGACCACTTATAGCAGATTGTAGATTTGGTGTAAAATGCTCTGTTCTTAGAGCAGCAATGAACATTCTGACAGGAGAACTAATCCCCCATGAATAAACACATAAATGAACATTAAATCTCAGTTAAATCTACAATATCACTGTGACACTAAGCACAGTTGGCATGAAGGCATCAGCAGAGTAATAGTGAAAAGTGTCTGGTTATAATGGCTGTCCTGTACAGCTGGATTATTATGACTGGATGTTACTAGTCAGCTTGTAGCCACACAGCTGGGGGATGAGCCAGTGATTGTTAAGCATGAATGAAGCAGCTGATTCAAGTCAGCTAATGCATGCCCCACTGCTCCGTCTGAACTGACACTACGCTCCATTGGCTCTGAAGAGGGAACCTTTAGAAAAATGCCGGACATTATAGATGATGTTTGGGTTACTGTGTTCATTATGAAACATCGTACATTAGACGAGTTATAATCATTAGGGATGTCCCAATCAAGTTCTTTTGGCTCTGATTGCTGCACTGATCATCTTAAACTGTGACTGATATGGATCCTTTCAAATGTACCTGAATTGGCCCTGATACTGATCTTTAGGATCAGCTTGGAAGATCTCTAATAATCAATATTCTAACATTAACAAAAGATCACATGACTACTGTATATTAACCCTTGTGTGGTGTTCAATGTTTACTAAAAGAAAAATTATGCAATTAATTATTTTTTCAACCTCAGACTCATTGGCCTTGGGTCATTTTCTGTGAAGAACATATAAAAGAACACATTTTCAATGACTGCACTCTGTACACCCCCCCTACACATTTATATTACATATATGGTGTTTGGGTCCACTGGACCCGAGGGTAATAAAAGTGTGGAAATTGTAGGTGCTGT
>JAVQJD010091689.1:0-22110 GCA_036023655.1 Nannoperca australis
AGCACAAACAAATATATCCGTCGTTTTTGTCAAAAACAACTGTATTCCTAATGTGATCTTAAGGCACATGGTGTCCTCCTTTCCCCCCCCCCCCCCCCCCCAAAGTCCTAAATGCCCACTTCTTTCTAACAGTTTGCAACACAGGCTTTTCTGTTCTGTCCACACCAAGATAAGATAAAATCACCCTGATGACATAAAGCTAACCCCGACATCATCAGGGTGATATTGATCAGGATTTCTCCAACTTCAGAAAGTTCCCTACAGAGCCACAGAAACATTAAACAGCTGTTTTCAATTGTGAGTAGTAATAATTTGTAAAGTCAGTCAGAGATGTACATGCATCATAAAAGGCTGATGGGAGTTTATAATACTATATTAGATAATAAGGTAAGGAGAGAACAGATTTTAGTAGGTTTTATCAAGTAAACAAATTAACCAAATCTAGCTTCCATTGCACATATACATTTTATTAAGTGCGTGTACTTACATTTTACTGAAGCCCTTGTCTTCAAGCCAGGCTTTCACATCTACAGGCTTGGACTTCTTAGTTAGGACAGGAGAACCCCAAGTTTCCTGAAACTGAATATTGCACCAATGATGCTATCAGCCTCAATATACAATGTCAGAGAGTTGTCATTTGGTTTGAAAATGATGCAGTTTAAATAAAGCCTTCAAACATACTGAGTGAGTCACATTTTACAGTGTAATCACTCAGATCATATTTACATTTTTCCGCTGCAGTGGAGACTTTTCTGCACTGATTTACTCGTGTGAATGTCAGTGAAAAGGTCAAAATCACTGAGAAGTGACACGTAATTACAAATAAGTTTAGTTCGTACAAAATGTTCCATGTACTTAAGTGCAGTTCAAAACAATAATTGCATTCCCACCAGTGGTTGAGACAAAATTTAGTCTGACATCCTGTTTTCTAACAGGGAAGTTGCTGCTGTCCTTCCCAGTGACTTTTTCAGTTGTTGAAAATTGCTGTAATACTGAGTTGAAGTTGTCCTGTGGTTTTAGTGATACCTACCTCGGTAGGTTGCTTGTCAGGAGACTCCAGGACATTATTGGGTACAAAGCCCTCCTCCCCACTGCTGTTCCTCACTTTCCACCACTGCTTCGACATGTCAAGCAGCTGTGGACGGACAAAGCAAAGACTAGCAATGGGTCTTGAAGACAAAATAGCTGAAGCAATGGAGAAATAAAAACAGAAAGAGTAGTTGGTTCATGTCACTAATACTCACCTCCACTATTTCTCCTTTTCTGACGGTGAGCTCTCGGTGGTTTCTTGAAATGAAGTCACACATAACACGCATCGGCTGCGGTTTTGACTCGCCAGAGCTAAAAAAACACATCAAAGTGCATCAAAAACGTAGAACTTTGAGGTTTAAAACATTCACATGACACAGAATTATACTTGATGTGTTTGTGCGTACCGTGATTTTTGTGGGGTGTGTGGTGGTGTCCACTTGGCTGTGATCTACACAGAAAAAGTAAACAGTCTTGTAATGTTTTCTTTGTTTTCTTTCTCCTTGTCTCCAATCTACCTGTCCATCTGCGCCGGTGTCGCACTGAATCTTTGACGTGAAGGTTTACCTGGCTCGGTGCAGGTTGTGGAGTCTCCTGTCTGCTCGCAGGTTCTCGAGGTTCAGGGGGCTGCCAGCCATCAAAAAACTCCAGAGTGTATGTTGGTATGTCCTCATCGTCTTCTGGCCATTTGGTGCTGGTAATATCATCAAATCATAACCGATCATTATCCTGACAATTATCATTTTGGCAGTTTGATGAATTTTACTAAACCAAACTAAAATGCGAGTTTAAAAGCAATGAAGAAGAAGTACTCAAACTCTTTACTTAAGTAAAAGTACCAACGCAACAATGTAAAAAATAATTAATTACAATTACATGTAAATGTCTGGCATTCAAAATCCCAGTTAGGTACATTTTAGTAACATAAAAGTATTATCAGCAAAATAAACTAATACTATCAAAGGTAAAATCTAAAGAAAATTGGCATAAGAAGCTTTTTACTGTTGTAGCTGGTTTAAGTGGAGTTAGTTTGAACTACTTTATATCCAGTTAGGTAGTTTAGGCCATAGGTTTCCCTTTAAAGGGAACAAGATACATTTTGGAGATTCTGAAAGGATTAATGGTAGAGGAAAGAAGAAAAAGTTATGTTACACAAATTTATTTTCTTTTTTTAAAAACTTTTTTTCAAATCTTTGCTTTTTTTTAATATTGGATAATTATACTTGTTTGGGCATTGAACAGTTATTTATATGCAACAATGTGAGAAGTTTCGAGGGGAAATGTCTCTTTGGTGGAAACTCATAGACATCTGTAACACTGACATGGGGTCCCAACTAAACAGATTTCTTTTTATGGGTCACAAGCCACAAAAGCGGGGAACCACTTAAACCTTCATCTAAAAAAGAACTAGCACTAAAAATGTTTCCCTCTGAAATATAGATGAGTAGAAATATAAAGTACTGTAAAATGGAAATACTAAAGTAAAGCACAAGTACTTCAAAACTGTACGTAAGACCTAGAAAGCAGCAGCTTATTAGGTCCAACAGTGTCCAGTGTCCCACCTGGGGATGTTCCAGGCATCTCCCAGAGACTGCCACAGCTCGTCCTCCGCTGCGGAGGCCTCTTCACTCAGGAGACGGATACACTGGGGCGTCAGCAGCGGTGCCACAATGTTTGGTGGCAGATCCTCAGGGCAGTGAGATATCACCTGGTGAAGAAGAACACAACTCACCCAGTTAGTAAAAAATTTATTGCAGGAGTTGTGTGATTCTGCTCCAGGTGCAGGGCCCTGAACAATAAATTGGATAAAATGACTAACATATATTCACGAAAAGCAAATTTTACTAACATAGATATCATACAAAATTCATTAACTATAAAGAGAAAATTATATATATACAAATTAAGTGACACAAATTCAGCAACAAGTGTGTAGAAAATATATGTTAAAGGCTGAGCTAACTGTACATAACAGAATGTGGTAATGCATTCTTTCAATCTGGTATATGGAGATCTATAATGCAGCATAGAATAGGGTTTTAAGTGCATTTTCTTACTTTTTAATTGATCATAAATTATATGTGTTCAGGTTATTCAAAATTACAACAATTAAAAAATATTCAAAATTAAAAGATGTAGTCACTTACGAATGCTAATGTGGAGAATAAGGAGTGAACAAAGTCGGGAGCACTGGGATTATTAATCTTTCCATTGAGCTCACCCTGTCGAAATGAATACAATTTTCATACATAATACGCAGCAGCAACACTGTTACACACACTGTACACTACAGAGGGAACAGGAATAACTAATAATAAATGTCTCAGGACACATACCAGGAGGTTGAAACCACATTTGACTTTATGGAGACAGCCTTTAAATTCTGCTGCGGAGGGCATGCCGTCCATGGCTAAAAATAAAATTAAAACATAGATACATGATGAAGCCATCACAACTCATGCTATTTTTACAATTTAAAGCTACAAGTTGTCATTTAGGTACAGTTTAAATGCACGTCTGCCTTCATTTTCTTCATTAAATTACCTTTTTTCTTTTTCCTCCTTTTCTTTGCATTTTTAGCTGCTACTGCAGCTACTTGTCCCATGAAGACTTCTATGTCACTTAGAATATGATTCAAGATATCCTGGAGAGAAAGAAGAAGAATCATTTCCACATTCTTCTTCTGTTAAATTTGACTGTTTAAAAAGTACAAAAAACTAAATATGTTATCAGCGTATCAAGAATGGCTTTCACATTTCCTGTGTGACTACTAAAGGACACTCACTACATTTCTGTCCAGCTCAGTGTATGGACGTAGAGGAGACAGAGGTTCTTCTTCTGTGGTGAGAGGCTGCAGTGATGGTGCTTCCTCTCTCGGAGTTGAGACCTCATCTTCCTCCTCCTCAGGTACAACCAGTTCAGGCTCAGGGATGTCATCATCCTCTATTATGTCCAAAGGAGACAGAGGGTTTGTATTGATTTTGACTCCACCATTATTAATCTATGTCACAGACTCACCATAGTCAGGAGCCATGCACTGGTGCACCGAGTGAACTGCAGGATTCTGCTTAGGTTCAGAAGATTTTGCAGCGTTGCGAAGGTTTTTCATTTCATCCTGTCCAGCTATATGTTCTGCATTGCTGCATCAAAAAAGTGTGAGAGGCATTTTGAGGAAAAACAAAAATACAAAAAAATGAAGCTGGTATTTGTTCTCACTGACTTTTGGTTCGTACCTGATGCTTGAATCCTCTCTCCTGCGTGACAGTGCTTGTGAGAGATCCCTTTCAACATAGTCAGCCTGGAAACCATGAAAACAAATGCACTTGCTCATTTCTTTCACTTAACAGTCACGATAACAGCCATTTTCATGGGTTTGTCCTCACCCTGACATCCTCACACTGAAACATGAACACGGTGGTGGCGTGTTTTCTGCCAGGCTGGACCGACACTGTGAGCAGGGAGTCAAACACTCCAGCGCCCAGCACCGCCTTTAGCTCCAGGACGTCACTGAGAGCCATGGACTCCAGCTCCTCCTGAGAAAACACAACAGGTTTTTGTACACACAAACCACGTCATGGACTTCTACGCCTACACAGAAGAGTGAAAAACCAACAGTATCTATCAGTAAGTTTACGTTTATGGTAATCTGTGTAGAAACTGCAAAAATCTATACAATGAATTTCTTATATCAAGCCACTCTTAATTTAGAAACATGAAACTCTAAAATTCAGTTCAAGATTAAAAATATAATTTATAAGGTTTAGGCCACCATGAACCTCTAAGACACCTTCAATGCTCCATGGCACAGATCCCAGAAGTCTATGAACTCTATTAGAGGGATACACAACAGTGAACCAAAAGATATTCATTTATTACATTTTAATTTAATTATTAAAAATAGTACAACTTTATTTAGATACCACATTTTCCTTCAGGTAATTCCCAGAATCTCTGTTTTCTCCTGTCACATCCTCTTGGTTTTTGTTCTGTTCCCTGATGTATTTCTGTTTAGTTCCTGCACTAGTGTTTCTCATGCCCTTGATTACTTCGTTAGCCACTTCCCTACATATACCAGTCCCTTTCCTTTGCTCTCTGTTGGTTAATTCTCTGTGTGTTCGTTTTCCTGGTTTCCTGAGTTCCTTGTGTTCATATTGCTTTGTTGTTTTGACTTTTGTTTCTTTCCCCATACGTGGATCCCCTGTGTTTACATTTTTTACTTTCAAATAGCAGATCCGCAATCTGCACCAGTCAGTGACCCTTTATGCCCTGGCTGGGGTGATTCCCAATGCGGGAACAGAATTTGAATTTGCCACCGATCTGAAGGTCTTGTATGCTGCTTACCTTGGTTTCCTTGTCTGTGAGCAGCAGATTGGTGCCGCGCACCTCCAGCAACATGCTCTGACCCCACACACTGCCCATCCCGTCCAGCAGCTTCAGCCGCTCTACACAGTCGGCTACGCTTCTCAACTCCTTCCCATCCAGGTCACACGTGAACAAGTGCTGCAGCAGAGAGGCGTTCAGACACAACATTAAACATGGCATGATTCAGAAGGGCTCACGTTTGCAAGGATACTGTTACATATGATACCTCCACTCTGTACTGAAATTTGTCCATCCTCTTGTTTATTGATGCTACATACTCTTTCCGTTGCACTGTTAAAATAAAAAGCCAAGCTCTGTGTTATTCATAAGATTTAACAGGGCAGGTATAACCACTGGTTAAGTCAAGCACAGCAGTGTCAACTTACAGTAAATTGACTTTGCACTGGGCCTGGACAGATTTGATATCTGTGATGATGCCTCATCAATGGAGTAATCACTGTAACAACAAATGCATTTACAATGTTGATAATATCTAGTAACTGGAGAATAATGAAACAATCAATCAACTGATCAATCAACCACATAAAATTATTGCGAAATACATACTTAGACTGGATCGATCCTGCGTAGCTGCTGGTATCATTGCCAAAGAAACTGTTACTCTGTAACATCGTCAGTACTGAACACAATGCACCTGAAATATCATAATATAAATTATACACACTGTGAATGTGTAAGGTCAGGGGTTTGAATGAACTCAGCATCCTGCATCTGACATAAATCTAGAAATGTATTGTGGGAGGTTTATTGAGCCATAAGTCTTCAATGAAAGCTTTTGTTAGGTTTTTGTTGAGAAACACAACTTTTACATTTGTTAGAAGCGCAAAAAGTCTTCTGACAAACAGCACCTTGGTTATTAGCAATAAATTCTTAAATGGGTGTTGATAATCATCAACTGGTTGTGGTCCCCTAGCAACACGGCACTGGGATCAACCTGACAACATCATATTTTGGACTGCTGTCAAAATATTTCAAGAGTTTGTATGTTTTAAAGACAGGTTTGCTGTAGATGATGATGAATGTAGATGAAATCAGCCAAAAGGTAAATGATCTGTTTAGTTATAATAAAACACACAGTGTATTTCAAACACGAATACAGTGTGAATGGTTAAGATCATTTTCATACATTTACAGTAAGTGAGTCAGACAAGTCTTTTATCTGTTCTAATTAGATTTAGGAACATAAGGAACATAAGGACGACTGTCGTGATGTGGATTTAGCTTGAATTGTCTAAAACACAATGCAAACACGCAGGAACCCTTCACTACAGATCAATCACACAAATAAAGACATATCCAGTTTATTGTGAAGATGTATTGTCAAAGGTTCTTACCTTGTTGTCTGGCAGTTTGATGTTGTTACTTCCTTCTGTATTTAACCTTTAGTAAAAATACAATTCATATTTTAATCCTGTGCCCGAGTGAACGACATTATACACCCAAGACTTCCTCGTAAAAGACAAGGACAAAGTCCACTGTCAGTAGGAAAACGATCTGTGGGACGGTCAGTTGAGGGTGTGAGAGCTGCTTTAGTGTGACATCCCACCTGAGCAAAGGTTACCACATACAGAGGAAAACACCTTCATCCTGGATAGGTTTCCAGGTCTGTGTGTGTGTGTGTGTGTGTGTGTGTGTGTAGCCTATTAGTATTTTGTCATGTTTCCAGATTCCTACAACATACTGGGATTGCGAGTGTTGAGCCACAATACTCAAGTGCTTCTTTTTTTCTTCTTCATCAAAGTAAACGAAGACAATTTGGGCCTTAAAATGTATGAATCCCAGCACAGATAACTACCAACAATATGTCAGATACATGTTAGAGAGAATAGAATAAAAATAAATTCTAAAAAATAGAAGAGATAAAGCAGTGTTCATTGCATTACAGTATTGATTTTAATTGTTACCAACTTCTCTTCAGGGAGGGTCACCTCTTTGTAAAACTAACATTTTATTGTATTTTAGTTACATACATTTTAAAACAATCTGAAGTCAAGTTCATCTCTATTCAACATCTAGTTTAAAATGCTTTCATATATCTTACATATACTGTATAGATGTATGGTGCCATAATTAAGAGCAGTTAGAGAAGATAAAAGCAGTCAGGAAATCTCATCACTCATCTCGACCCTCTGGCTCCCCAGTAAAACAACAGAAGTGTAATTGAATATGATACTGTGTCAGTCCACTTGGCAGAAAGGCTTCACAATAAAACCACCAGCCTTCTGAGTTTTAATGACACCTGAGGAACATTCACACAGCTAAACATTAACTAGAATGAATTCCTTAATCATGTAAAGATCACAGGGTAAACAACTTGACCATATTTAGCTCTAAGGACCTCACTGGGGAGTCACAACATGTATGAAAATGATACAGAACGGGCCACTTATTCATCAACCTGTTGGAATACAATGTGATGATTAGAGCTTGTTTTAGATTCATATGATCCATCCAGAAAATCAGCAGAACACGTGGCTGAATAACAAACCACAGCCAACCTACCTGTTAAGCAGTGGTGGTACAAGGACTGTAGCTAAAGAAATACAATTTCTTGGTATTTCAATTGTATACTACCTTACGTGGGAACGTTTGTCCTTTTAAGTCACTGCATACATTTGACAGATAAGATTTTAAAATCTTAATGTACAAGTACATATGAATCGTGGCATTATGCTTTAAACTGAACCAAACAGTTTGAAAAGTGGTTTAAAACGAGGTCTACTGTGACCTGCTGCTTACATGAAAAATCCCTAATCAGAACTTTTATTTTTGATACTTTAAGAAAATGTTGCTCATAATACCTCTTTACTTTTACTTAAGTAACTTCTTGAATTCAGGACTTTTACTTGTGATGAAGTATTTTGGTATTGCTACTTTTACCCAAGCATCTACCGAACATATTTGAATAACCTCACTTTGGACCTCTGCATCACTCATCCCAGACCTGATGCTGTTGAACTAAACCACTGGAGGTCAGCAATGCTGCGTCAGCACATTCAGAAGCTGCACAGCTGCAGTTAACTACAAAAATCAAGTCAACCTGTAGCTTCTCCAGCCAATCAGCTGGAGCAGAAAAGTAAACAATGTTTAAACATGGAATTACATCTGACAGCTCTTTGAGAGGGGAGCAATTAATGAACCCAAATGTTATTTAGTCATTTTTTATTGATAAAATAAAACATACAATCACAGGATAAATGCACTTAATCTAGGCATAAAACATGATTCAGCACCCCAAAGTGCAGTGGCATCCATATTAAAACAGATCCATATAGCTGAATGTGGCTTAGTTAAATGGCCGCCTGGATACAATTAATGGCTTAAAATCAAAGATAAGAATACAAAAATATCCTACAATATAAACGGAAAAATGAAAAAAAAACTGAAAACAAAACTGCACTTGACCAGAAAACAGATCCTTTTTGTCAAATGGGAAAGCTTTGTCAAACATTTATTAAAAAATTACATGTGCTCGCAGGACAATGGGATCTCAAACAGCTGTACGGCCATCCATGATTTTATTCACATTTGCCTTCATGTTATCCAAAATATACAAATCCTATGTGTTGCTTCAAAACATTTTTACATGAGGTCAGAAAAGAATATGTATTCTGCCGTTTCTTGACTCTAGGAAAGGTTGGTAATCACTGACCCGTTTTGGATAAATAAAAAAAAAAAAGGCACAGGGCAATTTCTGTAACTCATTAACCATGTTAAATGTTCCAATGCAGCAAGCAGGACTTTGGCCCATGTAGTCACCACATCCGACTATAGTCTCTGCACACATAATGTACAAAAATGCCAGCTTAAAGTCACTTCTTTATACAGAAATGTATCATCACAGCACATTTATACTAGCAAAAAGCACACTTCTAAATATGATTACACATAAGTACTTCTTTGCTAACAGTGGGTAACTCTCAGTAGAAGGTGTCATACATGATATATATATATATATATATATATATATATATATATATATATATATGTGTGTGTGTGTGTGTGTGTGTGTTAGTTCACAGTGTGGGCTGCATCACTGTGTCTGCAGAGTTTGGGCGATGTTCAGGCCTGAGCCAGGGGGCAACGCCCAGCCGTCCTGGCCCTGGTGGGTCTGTAGCAGGCAGTACAGCTGCTTTAGGTGGGTCACAATGTTGTCTTTGATATCTGGGATTGAAATCTGCAGGCGAACGCTGCCGCTGTCGAAGGATCGCGTGTTGTCTCCGGAAAACATCTCGCTTAGCATGCGGGCCACCACTGGAATGATCTGCAGGACAAAAGGTCCAGTATGAGTCACACAAGCAGAGACGCTAAACACAAAAAGAGCACCGCTTACAGGCAGTGCTGTGGTTCACATGACAAGGAGGAGAATTATGAGTTGTGTGAAAAAGGGTGTAAACAAGTTAAGTTAAATTAAGCAGCTGTATACCTTTTATTTCTATTAAACAATAGGAAAATGTCCAAATAAAAGATTTTCCACTTGTGTCTTTTATAAAAATGTATTAGTAAAATATTTCCATGGAGTTTACTATCTTTATGGAGTGACGTATTCACAGGTATGAATTGAAGAGTCTGACCCCTGACTAGTGGCCTGTACTATCCATCACTGACCACAGAGATTCATTACTTCACTCAAACCCTTCTTCTCACCTGAACCATGATGAGTTTCCTCTCCTTGGGCCTTCCATCAGGCCACTCCTCTCCAAAACACAGGTTGATTTCAAACGAAGGAGGGCTTGGTGTCTGGCCGCGCTGGTGGGCTATCACCCCTGCACACCATACAAACACATTCATTAGAGTTCTTTCATATTTTAGAAAAGAGCTGCAAAGACCACCATTTCTACTTATAACTCGAGTTATTTTACAAATTGTCCCGATAAAAGAGAGAATTCTACTTACCACTGAGAAAAGACTCCAGGCAAAAGAGTTTGACTTTCCTCTGGCGCTCTATAAGATTCGGTGCTGCTGGATTTGGAGCGCAGGGACCGGACCAGTACACCTTACACTGGCAGAGACGGACTGCATAGATATCGTGGCCGCTGATCTCCAGGATTAGGCCTCTGTCCATCACATCCAGCAGGCGGCTGGTGAAAACTCTCTGCTTGTCGTTGGTAATGTGCTCTGTGGTTGGAAAGCGCAGCTGCTCCAGGCTCACCGGCCCGAACAGCTCCTCCTGGTTGACCATGGGGCCGAGGTCTCCGTAGAACAGCCTGCAGCCCTGCGGGTTACTGACGGTCATCATGGGACACATCTCCTTCCCCCTGTACAGGAACTGCACCTCCAGGTCTGTCACTGGGTCAGAGACAAATGTAAGCACTTGTTAAAACCATGTTAGATGTACAACAGAAGTTATGCTTCAATTAAAAAATAATAATAAAGGGGACAGTTCACCCAAAAACATAAAACAAATGTCTCACACTTTACCTGAAGTGCCCCCACGTTTTGGAAATATTAAGTGTAGGTCAAGTATTATTAAAAACATACATCTGGTAAACGTATATGTTTTTATTTCCCATATGTCCTTATTTATTGCATCTTACCCATCTAACCAGTGTTTAGACTGATTGAATAAATGTGTTTTTTAGTCGTTTTTGAGGTTAGGATTATTAAGGTAACGTTTATAAAATGTGTTAAACAATTAAAATACTATCTGCTTAGTTTCTCTGCCCCTATTCACAAGCTGTAGATAACTTATCAGGGTGTCCCATTGCACATTTCCTCATTATGCCTTGTATAACAGCATTTGCATTTCATCTATGTTTTTGTAAATAAAGCAAAACTATTATTTTCTTACTGTCAACTAATGAATTGATCCTTCTAACAAGTATTGGCTGTGTGGCTTATTCTTCTGTGCCGTAGACCTCCACTGATGTCCAAGTATGAAAAACGACATCATTAAGCTGCATTGTTTCACCGGCTGTGTTCCTTCATTACAATGAACATGGGCTCTGTAGTTGATTTGGAGTCGATCGCATACACACCGTCTGGCTGCTGAAAATACTCACTAGAGCAACATATGCACAACTAAAAATAGTCCTCAACAAAAAGAACTACTCACTCCTTTTGAGTATAATTTACTAAACACTACAATACCCAGCAGCCTTAGGAAATGACATCCGTAATTCTGTGTGGTGGTAACTGGATTTCCGCATTTTTCAATAAACGCATACTCACTCGGGAGGGAACTGATCCACGTCTCCGGAGAGGCGAACAGGGCGTCGGGTAGAGACGGGGGCTGCATTGAGTGATCAGGCAGTTGAGCGGGGGGCAAGTCATCCAGGGGCGTCGGGTGCATCTCCACATCCACAGGCTCTTCCTTAGGCCAGATTTTACCGGGCTCCTCTTTGGGCCAGACTTCATTTGAAGGGGGACAGCTGGGAGGCTGCAAGGAAGACTCTGAGCTCATAGGAGACCACATGATGAGTGGAGAGGGGCTGGTGCCTACACGACGAAAGAGACACCAACGGATTAGTGTTACAGCGATCGATCTGTGTCTCCTTGCTTTGCTTTTTGATATACTGTCAGGAAATGTGTGAGGAGAAGTTATTCACCATTGGATGGGTATGGAGGGAGGGACTCTGGTGTATCTGGAATGTCATCCTCACCAGCATCTTCATCGTGTGGAGTCCAGGAACCAGCGTCTGAGGAGCCTGTTGGGGGAGAACCAGAATTTTAAAATAGTAGTTATTACAAAATGAAAATGAAATGGAGGCAGATGTGCAATTGAGGAAAGAAAGTCATCCTCTCTTATATACCTTGGTTACTGAGCGGCTGTGGGATGTCGCAGACATCATAGATCTTCAAAGGATTCATGGGGACCTCTTTGGTGCCATCATAGACCAGGTTGAACTCTCTGCTTTTGTTCAGTGCGCATCGAAGCTGAGCTTTCCACTTTGCAGGATCAGGTTCATCAACTCCCTCTTGAAACTTCCCAGTCTCCACAGCCCACGCCTGGGGGCACATTTAAACAGAACAAAGGTATCAATATCAGTTGAACATTTCTAAATTCCTGCCCAGGATCCAAATAGCTGCACAGTTTTTTTAGAGGTAGATGATGCCCATGAGACGTGGTTAAGAACCACAAAATGTATTTACAGCTATACCAGTAGAACATTTAAGGGATTCATCGCCCCTTCAAGACTTCCTTTCTCATGAAGTATGTGTACAATGTCACCCAATGTATCTGTTAAGTGTCGCGATGCTTTAATTTTCATGACCATGCACCAATCATTCCTCTTTTTTTCACGTGTGGCAGGTGTGCAAAGAGATAAAGACAAAAAAGACTGAACGAACATGGGCAAGCCATGATTAAATACCTGCGATCTCATAAAAACGGAGACAAGATGTCCCAACACTGCTGAGACCCAGTGCTAGTACCTACCCCTTACCTTAAATATGGTGTCCTCGTCCTCGTGCTGGGGTGTGTGTCGAGTAGCGTGTTTCCACGGGATCCTGAAGCGCATGGCTTCACGGTCCATCCACACCAGCCCCGGGTAACGCCCGCTATCCACCTGAGCGACCAGCCACGGCTTCAGCCGGACACGTCGAGGGGTGACCGACATCCTGACTGACGAGAAAACACAGACCAGTCAGTCCACAGAGTGGAGTATGAATCATTTCCCCCAACTGCCGATCACTAACGTATCCCGAGACGAACAATGCCACGCCGATACCCTGAAAGTCCGGATTTTCCATTTTAAAACTGCGTTCGTGTCCACACCTTGACAGGCGGAACTTATATTGTTTGTCATAAAACTGCAGTTGTTTGCAGGTTAGCCCTTGTACGGCAGGCCAGCTCGTTTTTCTGATGTTAGCATTACAGTAGCATCGATCCAAAACTCAATTAAACAACGCGACCAAACACGATACTAAAGAACGACATACACACACACACACACACACCTGTAGTCAACCAGGAAGTCGAAGAGGTCTTGACTCGTCGGCCTCCTGACCGACAGCTGCGTGGAAAACCGTCTGTTTCCTCTGCAAAATCCACTAATTAAAAAGAACTCCCGCTGATTCCCTCAAAACAAAGTCCGCCGATAATAACGAAAGTGGGTGAGAATAACAATAAAAGAAAGGTTTATCACGGATATCTCTGGAGAGCCGAAGTCGTTCACCCTTTGGCCCTTCCCCTTTCCCCACCGAAACTCAGGTACGGGCGTGACGTCACGCCAGTGACACACCTTTCCCAGAACAGCTGGGGGTTAGCTTTTCACGAAGCACGTGGACAGGGCACTTTATTTTCCACCAGCAGAAAAACATACGAATAATACTAATGAAATGATCCCAGTGTAGTAATAAATCGTTGCTTTAGTGAGGAACATTCTGAAACATCTTTATTTTGGCAGTTACGGCAATAGATTATCTATTGAAAATATTTAGCATTGGCAGCATTTACACTTGACATTATCACAAAAAATCATTCAATGTCATTATACAGGCATATATTATATCTAATGCACATCGAAATTAAGGAAAAACTGAACATCTTTTTAATTGTTTTCAGGGAATTAGACCACACTCTACACCTACTGAAACATGCATGTACAAGAAATTTTTTAATTTGCCCTGTTGGGATTCTTAGGACCCCTTTTTGTTATTGTTTTGTTCTCCAATGATGTTTAAATGAATACGTTTCACACGTAGTCCTGCTACTTATGTAGTAGTAACTTTGTCTGCAAGAAAAAAACACTGTATATCTGTTTAATATTTAAGCGGCCTGAACCGGCCTGCATCCAGGACTTGCAGGTTGCAGACGATCTTGATGACTGGGAAGACTTGACCCAGCTGGCAAGCAGACCGGGAGTTTCCGTAGAAAATGACAATAGCCTACTATGAAGAGACACGGGACGTGTGGACGGGTGATGACGATCTCGTCTCTAACCAAAACAGCCCGACAACAACAAGACACTCCCTGAAACTACTCGTGGCGTTGAGAGCGTGTGTCCGCCGTTAGCTGCTCACCTTTCCCTTTGGTTTTCCTGGTTTCGGCATCTTATGCGTGATGAGCCTGTTGCCGTGTGTGTGTGATGCTAATGTTGTGTTTTACATTCCAGGATGAACATGGATGGTTGTATGTCACTTTGATGGCTGGGTGTGTTAGATTGTTTTGGGTCTGTAGCATCACAAAGGATGCGCATGTGGTTGCCAACCTGAGGGTCAGGGTCCCCCAAAGGGGTCCCGACATAAATCTAGGTGACTGTAAATGGGTCACCAGATGATTAAAGGCATTTTATTTTTAATTAAGGAAGCATATGCCTGACAAACTATTAGGCAATTTATTTCCCTGACTTTGCTCTATTTTCTTTCCACATTCTTGAGGAATAATTCATGCTCTTCCGTCTTCAGGTCACAAACTGTCCACATTAAAACCAGTGATGAGGTTGACAAAGTCATCAAAAACTACTCTTGTGAATATTGCCAGTCCCTCTTTGTCAAACAGATTAGTTAAACAGCAAGCACACACACACACACACACACAATTATATCCATGCACAAACACAAAGGTACATTTTGCACAAACTGTCATTAACCTTTGACATATCAAAATTAAGAACCTGTTTTCTTTTTAAACATAAACTCTCTCGTCCTCAGATTGCACAGCATAATAAATGAATCTAATGTGGAGCTTTAACTGAAAAACAACCGAATATGTTGTTTCCAGTTACTTTGCTTCCAGTGATACAATTTGAAGGGCAACTTAAGGGAAAAACCTGGAAATGAACACATCCTGATGGTTGTCCTGAATAATAATAAACAATCAGAATCAGACCACATGAATTTGATAAAGGTATTGTTATTGTTTATTTAAAAATATACATTTCAGCTACTGTCCAAGGAACCCACCTCAGTGTGTCTCTGCATTTAATTCATTCAAAGTATAAAACAGCGTTTTTTTGTAAAGGTTTTACAAATAAACTACATTTCTGCAATGGCTCAGAATAAAGGACGTCTCAGGAGCTGTACTGTACATTAAATAAAAGACTACAATTAAAGGAAATGAAGAGCTCTCTGGATTCTAGTGGTAGTAAGTTTGACTTAAAGTTTACCTAAAGTTCAACATGTATTTTAATGTCAAACAGCATGTGATGGCTAAAATTCATGGCAACAATGGCACTTAATGGGTATTGGAGAGAAATCCTGTTTCATTTTAGTCCAACAGAGGAGGCACCTGAACACTGACACAGTTGGATAATGTAAAACCTGATGCTGACCAAAGACAAGTTAACATTTTATGTGACTCCATTATTTTATTTCACTGTGAGTTATTGTCACATTCTTAGATAACTTTTAAATGTGTATTTTAGTTTTTCTATATGTTAAAATCATTAGAAGCTATGAGGTAGCAAACTTAGCATTTGAAAGTTAATTGAATTGAATACACCTTTAAAATAGATGGTGAAGTATTTGCTGGCCCATGGATATGTGAGGAAAAACCAAAAAAGTACAACCATGCTATACTTTGAAAATATCTCACAGATTTTACATCCATTTGTCCAGATGATAATTTGTGGGTTATCCTGAACCAACGTTTTGACTTATCCAGCCGTGGCACATTTATACAAAAATATATAGTTCTATGTCCGTAAAGTTGAAAATGTTTGCAAATTTTTTTGTACAATGTGTGTGAGTTCCAAACTCTATGTTTTATTTATTTTTTATTTATCTATTTGTCCTCAAATAAACAAAAGCAAACTCCGAACTCAAACACCTCCCCGTTGGTGGTGACATAGATTCAGATTTAGTGAAAAATAATAAAAGTTAAGATATAATTAGCTTTTATTCCAACCACCCCCTTAACCCCCAATGTTTGACTGAAGAATTCACCATGTTGGCAAAGTCCTCTGCTGACATCTCACTAGGAATCCCATTGATTGCATGCATGGACTAAACATGACACAAAGAAAGGAGTTAAAAACAGAAAATCTATTGCTTAATTGTTGCCTAGATTTCTTCAACCAGCAGATGTCAGCTAAGTCTCAGCTATTTGCCTCTACACCTTCCATTACCACAGTGAGTCCCACACTCCTTTAAGCCTGAAGTGGGATTTCTGTGTGTCATTCAGAGGAGGGTGATCTGAGCAGGTTGTTTTTGGGGATTTAAAGCAGCTCCTCACGGTTGATGCAGCCACTCCCATCTATATCATACAGTTTCAAGTACAAGCGAAGCTTCTGCTGCACTCCTCCTTTTAGCACGAGACTCAGGGCGGCTACATACTCCATGAAATCAATGTAGCTGCCCTACAAAAGAAAAGGACACTTTGAACATTGTCATTAGCAGAGCAGTAAAGTAATCAAGGTATACACCTGCCACATTAAAGGCTGTACAAAGAAAACCTTGTCAGATTGTAGGAATAACGCCGGTGTCCTTGTCCTTGTAATTTCTTTAAATCTAATACTTTACCACACTGACCCACTCCTCCTAAAATAAAAATATAATATAATAACTACTGAAAAAACACATTTTTGCTGGAAACTTCATATGATAGTGGAGATTAATTCTCAGTAAGTGAGCATACACCTGCTCCTAGCTCACATACTTGTAAAAAGAGGTTAGACATGTCTTGTTTTAGGTTGTAGGTCAGTTGAGTCAACAGCCTCTGAAGGGATAAGGCCCCCTCTCTAATAGACTAAGTTAATCTCAAACAGATTTCTGTTAGCAGAAGAAATAACATGAACAACTTTCTTTCAACTTTGCTTCCATATTCAGCTGGATGCCTACTTTATCAAGGAACGATGAATACAAACATTTTTAAGTTGTGAGTGGCCAGCAGTAAGCATACTAAGCACAGGTTTAAAAAATATATATATTTATCTCTTGTGTTGCTGGTTTTATTCTTCTATTTGTTCCCAGTCTGTTATGTGTACAGTATTGGAAGGTATATACTAAGAAATGTGTGTATGTTGCTTTCCTGACATGTTCTGTTCTGTTATTTCATAAACAAGACTAAAAGTCTACAGCCATGCTAGCGGTGAGGATGTACTTGATGCTCACATCAACATAGTAACACAATAATGCTAGCATGTGGATGTTTTGCAAGTATAATTATTCCATTTTCACTGTGTTGGCTTAGCGTGTCAGCATGCTAACATTAGCTAATTATAACTAAACACAAAGTACAGCGGGGGCTGATGGGAATATCATTTGTTTAGCCAAAAACAGTAAACAAACAAAAAGCATAGGACAAATAGAAATGTTTATCTTATGGTGGTGCTCGATGAAAGGTCCGGAGGATCAAAGTTTATCACAAATCATCCTCTGGGGACCATGAATGTCTGTCCAAATTTTATAGCAATCCATCTAATAGTTGTTGATATTTCAGTCTGGACCAAAGTGCTGGACTGACCGACAGACCAACATTGCCTTCCCCAAAGCCACTAAAACAAATGGTATAAAACAAAAATATAAATAATAAAGTGTGACTGATTGTATGAGGATGTTCACCAGCTTTATTGTCAGATTCTATTTGGTCCTCTCCTTCACTGGGTTGTGGTCTTTAATTTCAATGTACTGTTATCGTCTTGCAGGTGAGATGGGGGCCACAGATGGCGTTTGTGCAGTTCAGGACGCCGTCCCTCTGCCAACACTGTGAATGTGTGACTCCTCTGTTAAAGCACATACTGACAGGAGGGTCACTGACAGGTCAACGCAAAGCGGTACATCAAATAAATACATAAATACAAATACATAAAACGGAAGCAGCAAACCATAAAATGCACCATTTTATGAATATTGAAAAGGTATTGCAAGTTAGAAAACAAACTGACTAACAAGGAGTACTTTGTAACATACAGTCTTAAACTAAAGTACTTTCCTTAAGTCTTAACTTTCACCGGAGGAATGGCGCTCTCTGGGTTTCTTTAGACCCTCTTAAAGATCCTCCATCTGCTGCCAGATCCCCTGCAGGGGCTGCTGTTTGTTGGACCTCCGGTGTGAACGCCCCGTGCTGATGAAAAGATTACATTTTTTATTAGCTTTGGTTTGTAGATGTTTGCTTAAACCAATGGAGGTGAATGTAATTTTATTTTATGTATTTATTGTTTTTTTATTAACGGGTGGGGGGAAGTGAGTTAGCTAAAGAGTTAGCCACAAAAAGGTTAACAATTTTCATCTATTCCCCCTGGACAGATGTTACATATTCAACCTACAAAATGAAAAACAATATAGTTAAAATATTTATTAATGCAGAACAATAGTAAAGGAATAATAATATTGGTAAAACAAATATATATAATAAAAAGACATCAGCACAGAAGCCTACAGTACAAGAGCAAGTAACACATAACCATAAACCACTCTGGTAATATATAATAAAAGCAAGATTACAATGAAGGACACGCAGGCTCACACAGACCTCACTGCGATCAGTTTTCATTGGAACAATTTCCATTTCTTCCGCACAATAAATCTATTTCAAATATCATCAGTAGTTTCATTTTCATTTACCACCTCATCATAAAGGAATGCAAAATATTTATGGTCTTTCGGTCTTCATATCCTTTTACTTTAGTATCTGTGTATGCTTAATGTCAGGTGTCTTTGTAATTGTGTATGATTTTTGCTAAAACCACAGGTCAGGGCCTGATTTGTGGCTAAAACTACATGGGAAAAAAGGGCAGGAAAGGGGAAGCTGATCAGAAACGATGCTGTGTATACTGGTGCCTGTGTTAACACCGTCGTGTATCAATAAAACATTATAAAACTTTCATTAACTGTGTGCAGCGATGTTATTATTCTATACTATGGAATTAAAAGCTGCATCATCATAACTCTCCTCACTGAATGAGCATGTGATAATAAATAACCCAATGGTTACACAAATGAAAGACCCAAAGAGATAATTATGCCCAGAACTATTGCTGCCAACATTCTGTGTTATGTTGCGTAGAGCTGAGCTGTACAGTATGTACAGCACTGTGAAGCGGGTAAAGCGTTAAAGGCTCTTACCAGCACATTCTTCACATTTCAACCAGCATCAATCGGCAAGATGGATTCCACCAAGGACAAAGGAACTGGATGGACCAGTCTGGTTTGTCTCCAGGGGCAACTGAAGTTTAGCTGCGACGGATAGACTAATGGATTGCAGTACTTAATTGCATACTTAAGTAAATGTACTAGTTACGTTTCATCTGGATCACTTTAGACCTCTGGCATTGAAAGGTGCTATAGAAATAAAGTGTAACAATTAGTAATTAGAATGACTGTTTTATTACAAATGTATAATCATAAGAGCAACACAGCCATCTTATTTCCCATCACCATCTTGTTTCCTGTTCTTCTTGGTGACTAATAAAATAAGTTCATTTGGCCTTTTTTTTTTTTTTTTAATCAGGATGCTGTAAAGTTAAACTGTGTTCCTGAGCATGTTAATGATGTCAGCCATGACAACCAGATAGACAACAATGCTCTGAAGCGTGAGGATGACAGATTGAGTGAGCATCGAGAGCCACCACTAAAGACGAGAGCAGCTCAGTGAGTGCGCAGGTAAACGCAGGTGACATGTGTCTGAAAAGGAGAGCAGAGGCCCGGTCGGCGGGGAGTGTATAATAACAGGGAAGCACAGCGTTTAGGAGAGTAGGCGGAGTCGGCTCCATTTTCTCTGCCCGTCCCGAAAAGTTTGCACCAAACCACTGGAATCAGGTTCACCTGGTGCGCGGCGGTGCACCTGTTGCGAAAGTGCAGAGTGGCCGAAGCTCACCTACTGCTTTACCTCGGATTTACCTGTTGATCAAAATGCGTCAATAATCCAGCCTGAACCGAGAAGTCGTATCTACACAGACACTAATCAATAACCATGAAGAAGGGATCGTTGAATTTTCTGGGTCGGAAAAACCAGTCACTTTTCGACACCAATGTCAAAATCAAGGACATGGGTGAGTACGCTGCGTTTAGGGCCCATATGGTATAATGGAGAATAAGTGTTCACATAAACTCCTTTCTGAGGAATAACACGACCTTTGTAGCCTGATTCCATACATTTAGACTTTATAACCAATGCTAAGTAGATCCTAAAGGAAATCTCAACAGTATTTTCATATTATTGAATATTATGTCATCAAGAGAAAATGATTGATCTATAAAATAGCTGTTCTCAAATGTCTTGACTTTTATGTCAATCTGGGTTACCTTGCAAACCTGGCTTCACACCGACCTGTCATCTGTCCTCCACCAACTGTGTTTACTTAGTGTAGTTGTGTGCTACCTTAACAATGCTGTAAGGAAATAATGGTTTTTGGTTCGGGACAGGCATCTTTAGACACTCCAGCCAAGTGGGAAAATAGATGTAACTGACTATCTTCACAATACATTACTGTGTTATTAGAATTATGTCTAAAACAGAATGATATATAGTGGTGATTACAGGTGGAATATCCTGAAGATGACCTGACAGTAGGACTGGATGATACTGATGAAATCAACAATCGCATTACATAATTTAATGGGATTGGAACATCTTTATAACAACATATAACACTATATATACACATACTGTTACAACTGAGCAAACTCCATCTGCTGAGGAAGATCATAAGATGCGGTTGAAAGCTCCAGATAAAAAATAACCAACAAAAAGACAATTTAAAAGATAGCAGCAGATTATTAAGGTAACACTAATCCCAAACTATCTACTCTCACATGTTGATATCAGTTTTACTGATAAACTATCCGGCTCTACGTGACAATGGTTTCATTTGATTGGCGAAAGCAGGAAACAAAAGCTATGGAAAACCGCAACGTGAAGGAGAATATTTGTATATTTAAATCAGGCAGATGCACAATAGGAAAACTAATAATTTGGTTAGACTGGTTTTACACCACAAGCAATTCTTTCTGCAGTCATTACTGAGTTACTCCCTCAGATGTCTTTTTTTTCGAGTGACACTAATATTTTTGGTGTAAAGTGCATGAACATGACAGGGACTATGTGACAGTTGTTGAGTAAAGAAAAAAACACTTTGCCTACTTTGTTATATAATGTCAAGCGCCTTAGTCACTCTTCGGTTGTTCTTCCTTCAGCCCCAGAAGTCCGACACAACATGCACACTAAGTGTTTCTAGTGACAAGTTTCTTTCATCGGTCACTTATTGGACGAACACGATGACTGACGCTGGAATGAACAGCAAAGGAATGTACGACTTCTACATTTCTGTTCTCCAGCCAACCCATTGTTTAACAGAATAATTTTTTCCGTTTTCCTGGTCCGCAAAGTTTCATTTAGTTACTTCATCTTTATCTCAGAGCTTTTTCAATTGCAATTGCAATTGAGTTAAATTGAGCACAAAAGTGAGATAAAGGGCATCGTGCCATTTCCTCTAACATTGAAGAATTATATAAATATCTCTTTGCCACTTTGAGTTCAAAATGCAGGATCAATATTCTCCACTGTAGTACAAACAATAAATACTTAATTAATGAACTTTAAGCATTAAAAAATGAATGTTTAGCTGATGTGTGATGCCAGTTCTTTTGGAGAGTAAAAATATACACAACTCAATCAATGAAACCTAAATGTATCCCCATTTTACTTCTGAAATAAATTTGCCAAGCTTTGCAACAGATTAACTATTTCTATTTTTCAATTTCAATTCAATTTCAATTCAATTTTATTTATATAGCGCCATATCATAACAAAGTTATCTCAGGGCACTCAATCACATGGAGCCGGTCGAGACCAACTTCCACACACACAAAGACCCA
>JAVQJD010091724.1:0-47613 GCA_036023655.1 Nannoperca australis
GGTGCAGGCTGAGAGAAAACAGGGGCTTACCAGGGGCAGCACTGCACAGTGAGGCCCCAAGAGCAGCCGCGAGCCACATGTGCATCACCGGTAAACCTGTAGCATGGGAGTCACATCAACACATCTTTAATAACACAAGAAATGCGGGAGAGAGTTAAATAAGAGTTCGTCCTACCCATTGTAGCCTCGGCCTGCTGTCGTAGCTCCGGGGCAAAATATCCTTCATGCAGCCTGTATCGTCATTTAATCCACGAATTAGGACGCAGTTCAAATGTAAATGCGGCCGTAACGTTATAGATTTTATAAATGACGAAAGGCGTTTAAGTAAAATTTCTTTCGTGGAAGTGGAATAATGACGAGAAAAGAAAGCGCGCTTCTATAAACTCGCTCCTGATGTCGGGCGTTATTTTCACTTTCACTCCTGAAGCAGAGATCACGTCCTCGTGCACGTCACACCGTAAACCTCGTGATTAGTTTGCAGGAAATGCGAAAAAAATTTCATCGTCCATGTCATTATTGAGTGCAGAAAATATCCCTTTATATTGTGGAAGGACAAGATAACATATCTCACAGTCCCTCCGACAGTAAGGAGCCCCCATGTCTTTAAAAGCATATGAATACATATGAGATAATGACATAAACAATCAGATGAATAAAGAGTATACTATAGACTATAAATAAAACATATTTGATAGATTTTGATTATGCTCTTTTCTTATTTTTATTTTACTCTTATTTCCCCTTTTTATTATTATTGTATATATATTTTTTATATTCAGAGAATCTGCAGATCTGCAATTATGTTCTTTCTTTCATGATTATATTCCTGTTTTATTCATATTCTGCAGATCGGCAATTGTGCTTTTATTTGGCTATTCTTATTGCATTGTTGATTGTGCTTCTGATGCAACGAAACAATTTCCCTCACGGGATCAATAAAGTACATCTGGCTATGTAAGATGTACATAGCCAGATGTACTTTAGATGATGTAACTATCATCTTATTCTGAAAAGTTTAGCCGGAAGTAGCCGTTTAAACTTGACTAGACAGTAGTGAAGTCGAGCTGTCTCTGGTACCATAGTCCATTTTTTGTAACCTTTTGTGTTGCGTACGCTCATTTATTTACATCAGAAAGTACTCCACTGAATATGATGTGTGGAATTAGTTAATGTAACGTATATGTAAGAATGCGCAATGTTAGTTTGAGTTGCTAACGTTAGCTCATACCATAGCTAGCTTGCCAGAGCGTTTCGGAGTTGTAATGCGCGTTATCAGCGTAGTTCACTGACCCTCGGCTACATGGCGACTTAGCAACGCCGTTTTTCATCTGGGGCAGTGGCGTTTTGCTGCTTTTCTGTTTTCAGCAAAAATGCCTCAACTTGTTTACTCTGACGAATACCCTCCACTGCTCAGGGATGATGCAAGCAGGTGAGTGCAGAGTTCAGTAGCTATTTACCTCACAGTTAGCCACTGTAACACAACCTTATATTGCGTTAACAGGTAGCTTTAGAAGTGCATTGTTTACAGGCTGTGTAAGAACTAGTGTTCCTAACTGTACTGTATGTGATCCATGCTTTATGTAAACCATTTTATTTTTTGGTGGTCTGTTATGTTATGAGCTAAAAGCAATAACCTCACGTTACCTGTACTGTCTTGTCCTTTTGTCTGTGTGCAGTGAGGACTCTCAGGGTGAGGATTACAAGAGTCGGTGGAGGTCTATCCGAATCATGTACTTCACCATGTTTCTCAGCAGTGTAGGTGAGGGTGCCCACGAGTCAAAGGGACTTTGACTTTTAAACTTGTGTAATGTAGGACGTCTTTTGCTGAGACACTACACAACAGTTCCAGCAAGTTGTGTGTCCATTGAAAAGGGGTCTCTTTCATGTTAAGGAGGTGATTATTATCAGGAAACCTAATAATACCTAAAATACAAATCTGAAATCCCTGTGGGAACAGAAACCAAACGGCATACCGGTAATCCTCCCGGGGAACAGCAGAGGATCAAAGCATATTCCATCTTTTTATTGAGGTTCTGAAAATTAATTATATTAATAAGAGATGCATACAGAACCAGGTATGACTTTGTGGGGTTTTTTTGCAGTAAGAACTGTCACTGAGACTATGATGCATTTGAGTGTTTTCCTGGTTTGTGTTTAGTACGATATGATTCACAACACAATGTTTAGAATCTTTGACAGCGTGCATATCATCTGTGTTTTATGTGCCCATTCAGGTTTCACTATTGTCATCACATCACTGTGGCCCTATTTGCAAAAGGTGTGTATGGCTTACCATTTTCTTTATAAAAGACTGTGTTCTGATACTGTCAGTAATGCAAGTTTAGGCACTTTGTTTATTTTTGCCATTTAAAGGCAAATGTGACAGGGTCAACAGGAAGTGAAAGAAGCTACTTCAGGCATTTTAGCAGAAGTACTGCACTTGCCCTGTGCACAAGTCAAACTGAGTAGTAAAGCAATTCTAAACACTGTGGCATTTTTAAGTTATGTGTCAGATGTAACTGCGTGGGGCAATAATGTGATTGTAGCAATGTCATCATAACGTCATACTAAAATAACAGCAGGGTCTTGTTTAGAACATGCTCATGCCTTTTACATGTTTTTTCCCTTCTTATAGGTTGATGATGGCGCCAATGCCACCTTCCTGGGATGGGTGGTGGCAGCCTACAGTCTCGGTCAAATGGTGGCCTCGCCCGTTTTCGGTCTTTGGTCCAACTACCGGCCACGCAGGGAGCCACTGGTGTGCTCCATCTTCATCAACCTGTCGGCCAATATCTACTACGCCTACGCATACCTGCCCAGAACGAATAACAAGTTCCACATACTCATGTCCCGAGCCTTCGTGGGCTTTGGAGCAGGTGATTTAAGAGGGCATAACTAATGTTTTAACTATTTATTTTTAAATCTCTCTGCTCCGTATACTTACTTGATCCACGTCACACAACTCCTAGCATTAGCTCTGTCTTTTCATGGCAGGTAATGTTGCTGTGGTGAGGTCCTACGTTGCTGGAGCTACATCCCTGAAGGAGAGGACCAGTGCCATGGCGAACATGAGTGCCTGTCAGGCCCTGGGTTTCATCCTGGGACCAGGTAAACATGACATGGGCTGTATAGAGAGCAATGCTGTGAGTGTAAAAACAAGTGGGATGTTTGTTTTAACATGTGCATATCTTTGCATACGTCAAGCTCTGCAGGCATGCCTGTCATTCATCGGCGAAAGCGGCGTCACGGTTGAGATCATAGACCTGCAGCTCAACATGTACACTGCTCCCGCTTTACTGGCTGCAGCTTTTGCCGTCGTCAACATCCTGCTGGTTCTTTTGGTGCTGAGGTGACCGCTTCCTTTCATTCATGCGCGATGCGTTTCCTTGTATTTCTGTAGATTTGGGAATTTGAGCGCATCAAATTAAGATCCCCTCACTGTTTACACCAAAACCAAACATAGATCCTTGGATTTATCTGCGCTTCTGTCAGATTATGGACAGTATTCTGTTTCTCAGTGCTATTTTAACTGCCTAAGATGTCTGTTGTGTTGCTTGTTAACAGAGAACACCGTGTTGATGACCATGGAAGACACATGCGAGCCATCAACTACACATCGGATGGTATTTATTGTCCTACTCCCTTTTTTTATTTTAAACCCTTTTTATTATTATTTTTAATTATGGGTTGTTATGAAAGATAGTGATTTAGTGCACAAACAAAGACGAAGCTGGCTGCAGAGGCCCAGTTAAGAGACTCCTGTTGATTCCAGAGTGATAATAAGTGTAGTGGACGCTGTGTGACACTACCAGGAAAGAGATTATAACACAAGGCAGCCCTAGTCCAGGCCTATGCTGCCAGCACCTCCTGAGCATTATAGAGTCAAGATAAGAAAATAATTGATTTGTTGTTGCAGGATCTATTGGTCTTTGCATTTTGGTTTGAGCCTTTATTATCTTCTTCCCTTTCCTGCAGACGGCACAGACATTAGTGAAGAAACGGACGAGACCATTGATCAGGTAGCGGTCCTGACTTCCAACGCCCTCTTCTTCACCGTCATGTTCATCTTTGCTGTCTTTGAGACGTATGTATTTTAGTACAGACTAGTGAGGCAGTCAAGTTAGAATATAACAGAGACACATATTGCTACTTTACACGTGCCTGTTTACATACTCGGTTGTGTGAAGTTTAAAAAAAGATGTACGTTTCTGTCATTTTTCAGAATTGCCACCCCTTTGTCCATGGACATGTTCGCTTGGACGAGGAAGGAAGCCGTGTTATACAACGGTATCATCATCTGCTGCATTGGATTTGAATCCATATTTGTGTTTCTAGTTGTAAAAGTGGCCTCTCAAAGGTACCCTCTCTCATGCATGTATGGTTTAGATACAAATACCTTTCTGCTTTGGTGAATGTGGCTTTTCAAGAAGAATGTTTATTTCCTTCCAGGGTCGGGGATCGCCCGGTGTTGCTGGTAGGCTTGGCCATTATATTCTGTGGCTTCTTTATTCTGCTTCCATGGGGAAATCATTACCCTAAAATCCAGTGGGCAGGTATGCACTATTTTAATTGCATAGAGAGAGAGTGAATAATTACTGCAGAATGAATGCCAGTTTGGCTAATACTGTTTTGGCCTCTGGGCTTTAATAATTTTAGATTTTTAACAGAATCTCTAATGTCCTCGTGTGGGGACAGTGCAATAATGATGTGTGGTGGTGCCAGTTCTTGGGGCTGCAAGGACACAGCTGAGAGTTACACTGCACGGCTGCTGGATATGAGCAGCCTGGCCGTGGATTCGGGCGTTCACGTTCTGCTCTTCTTTTCAAAATGCAGACCTCAAAAACAACTCCCTGGTCACTCAGATGTCTCAAGTCACGATATCTCCCAACGGCTCTTTGGAGCCGACAGGCTGCCCGTATGAACAGACCTGGTGCCAGTATACTCCCGCCATCAACCTGGCCCAGTTCATCTCATCTGACATACTCGTAGGGGTGGGATACCCAGCCTGCAACGTCATGTCCTACACACTGTATTCCAAAATTCTTGGACCCAAACCTCAGGTAAGAAGACTGGCGGGTAAAGGAAGTGTTGTATTAATAAATTTAAATCATTATATTTATATAACGTGCTTTAAACCACTTTAAATGTGCCTATATATTTCATAAAATGTTGTTTTACTTTGAAACTTCATAAAATGACTATATTAAGCATCCTTTGAGAACCCAGATGTTTACTGTTCTGCAGGGTGTGTACATGGGGTTGTTGACAGCCTCGGGAAGTGGGGCGCGGACGTTGGGCCCGGTGTTTGTCTCCCAGGTTTATACCATCCTGGGACCCCGCTGGGCCTTCAGCCTCATCTGTGGAATGGTGGTAGCGGCGATCATCCTCTTTAGCTCCCTTTATCACAGACTCATCGCCTTTTCTGTACGCCACGGAAGGACCGCAGAGTAACAAGTGAAGATTTCTCGCTGGAGAGACAGATTCCTACTTTTACTCTTAAAGACTTGAAGCCAAAATCCAAGCTAAAATGACAGCTCTGTTACTTTAAAAGTGCTACGAGTTGTGACTCAGGTTGACCTTTTAAACTAAGGCGAAGAGATAAGGCCAGGTTATGTCTCATGACTTGACCCAAGATGGCTGCTTCGCGAGTTAAAAGGGAGCTAGTGTGCATGTTATGAAAGAAGCCTTTTAATGGCTTTTCATAATCTTGTATGGCATTGCTTTGTATGTGGACCATCCATCATATCCAAACCAACGAGTTACTAAATATTTGTAACGGAGAGCACTGGTTTTATGTAACTGCATTGTTGGTCTCAAACACAAATTAATCATAAAAAATTTTTATATACAGATTTTATAAGACAAGATTATAACAATTTGTGAAATCTACAGGCACATGGAGCAACCACGTTCTTAAAATAAAGGTAATGGAATTGTTTGATATTTAGTTTTTACTGAGAATATGTACAGACTGCTGATGGGGCACTCCCTGGACTTTATTTACTGTTTGAACAAATCTTTGAAATTGTTATTTTGATTGAGAATATTATAGATGTCAGTTTTAATGTGCAATGATGGTTTCTGTGGAAGAAATGTGACTTGAGAGGAGCAGACATTACGTAATGGGTTTAAATGAAGTATTTCCACATTCAGCTAACCCTCTAAAGGAAGACATGCAATATTTTACTATTTTATATTTTTCCCATTTCCGTTAGTGGCTCCACCTGTGGTTGTTTAAAACTAGAAGCTTTTGTCTACCTAAAATTATTAACAAAGAAGTGTTGAAGTGTGAATGTGTGGATGCTAATGATTTACTGAGCGATGCATTAAACAATGAATGTGATCTTAAATGGTCAGTGTCACTTTGTGTTCAGTTTTATCAGGACTGATTATGCAATGGAGTTTCATACGTTATGTGCATGGTGCAATATAATATGCTTTATAATTAATGAATCTCAGGGAGAAAGTTAAATGTTAGCACAAGATAAATTAATTAAATGTGAAATCAAAAACAATATGCACACATTAGCTTATATAAATTGTGCAAACGAAACATCTTTATTTTGGTAGTGTAGTGTGTAGTAGTTTATTGTTGTTTCATTAAATTATAAAGTGAACGAGTACACAGCACTTGCTATGTGACAACAGCATGAAAGCAAAAGTAGTGCGAAGTGGCGCATGCGTCTGGTGTGGGGGCAGAAAATGAGCGTTGCTGTGAAGTACCGGTATAGCGCGCATGCGTCCAATAAAAGGCAAGCTCTCGCGATGCAGGAACTAGTTGAGAGCGCGCAAACAATATGCGCGTAGGAAATGTTAGATTCGGCTAAAAACGTTAAATGAATGCAATTGCTGTGACATTAACTCTAATTTAGGAGTATATGAAGCAGTGGGGAGGCGTGCATTATTAAACATGGAGATATTTAGAGAGGAGACGGGTAAGGAAATGCTAATTTGCCTCATAAGAATTTGGTGGCAAATATAGCTAACGTTAATAAGCTAGCTCGCTCTTACTAGTTACCTCTTAATACAGAGAAATGACTTCAACAGTGTTAAGTGTTATTTACCCCTGATACTGCACGATTTTACATTGCTTCCTTGTTTTCCTCTTTTTCAGAGTTTCCAGATATCCGAGTGGTCGTAAGTACACATTTTAAACGCTTTGATGTAAATGTTCCCAAAAGCGAATTCTGAACGGCCACATGTGGGCACTTTGTTTTGTGGGTGGCGATACCGTAACGTTAGCTAACACGGATTTACGACGTGTACACGTTCTCGACCTAGCAGCAGCAGCAGCAGCAGCCTTTGATCAGACTTGCTGACTAATGTCTCTGTGGACACACTTTTAACAGCGCAACGTACCCACGTCGGTATATATTCGGCATTCTGAAGCGCGTAGCTAACGTGCCGTCTCACGTAAAACGTTGAGCTACATGGCGTTTTAACGCCGAAAAGACGCTAGCTAGAAGTGTACACACGACCCATGACGAATATATTGATTTGAAAACTATGATCTAACGTTATGATCATCATAGCAGCCACTTGTTTACTGTGAATTACTAAATTGCCACTGACATGGCTTCCAGGAAATCCACCCCCTCCGTTGTGAAAGCTACATTGTTTACATTGGATGGCGCCGTCTTCTCTTTAATTGGCACATTGCTATAACTTCCTGTTGCTACCAGTCTGCTTGTGGCTTGCATGATGATCATTTACTGCTGGAAGAGCACCAGATACAAACTATATAGATACTCCCGCACCCATGACAACGTTGCAGAACAAACATCAAAAGCAGTCATAAATGTATTTAACTAGATAACACCATCCCACCCATGATTACATAACTTCATATTGTGTAGCCCGGAAAACAAACTTTATATCGCTGCATTTCATTTTTGTGTCCTGTGATGAACAAAAACATTAGCCTGGCTTTGTTTACATGCATGTTTCACTTCCTGAGGCTTTTGGAATCTGGACATTTTCACTAGTTTAGATTCGGTCTCACAGTTTTTAATGCGTTTTACTCTTGTGCCAGTGAGTCAGCTTACTTCGGTTAAAAGAAAGTGAAACTTAAGGATGCAGGGCTTCAGTGTTGGTGAGCTCATTGCAGTCACAGTCAATATTGGGACTGGCACACAGCTTTGTTTGTGGGAACATTTTCAGGACTGAAGGCTAATCTGACAGTTGTGGAACTGATGTCCACATCTCTCTCTCTCCTGTCCAGCATAGGGTCGTGGATATGTTTGAGAGACGTCCTGATATTCAACGGATAGTAAGATTGGGCCTCCTTGGTAAGAACATATTATATTATCCCAGTTGCTGCAGACAAGTCTTTTTTCAGTGTTTTATTTGTGAAATTGCATTCATTTAATTTAACGTTTTATTCAGAATTTCAGTTCATGAAATGTGTGGTGTCAAACCTAAACCATCTCTTCCGTAGCAGGTATGGACTATGGTGACGAGCTACATGTTGCAGGTGAGGATGATTACGAATATGACAGCTGGGTACGTGGTCATAGCAATTCCCATGGATGCCCGCGGCTCTCTGACGGGAGTAGTGATAGAGGATTAAGTGGGAACTGTACGAGGTCATCCGACTCTGGTTATTACTACACTTGTGACCTTCCTCGCCCCGCCTCTGTAAAAGTTCAGGAAGAGGAGAGCGTAAGTTCACTTTTACTTAGTATATCATGTCAAGTTAGATGACTTCATTATGCTGAGAAGGGGTTCCACAGAAGTCAAATGATTAAAATCTATGCAATTTCTTTTCAATGTCTTTTTAAGGATACTGAAAGAAGGACCAGATTATTACGAGAACCGAAAAAATACAAAGGAAAGGCTGAGAAGAAGCGCCTTAAGAAACAGGTAAATTCTGCAACCTTTAATCTGACTTTCACAGTAAGTCGACGTCGAATTGTGTAAATTAAACGTGTGTGTGTGTGTTGTCCAACAGAAACGGAAGGAAAAAAAACGGCTGGAGCAGGAAAAAAAGGACAAAAAAAATGAAGAGGTAACGCTCGTGTGCAACACTTTGAAAACTATTGCAAATGGCAGCCTTCAGCGGCATATTTAACAGGCATGTTTTCTTTTTCTTCTGTTTTCCAGGAAAAGGATGATGCACAGGAATCTAAAGATGAGGAGAGTAAACCAGTTAATGATAAATCCCAGTTGGCTTCAGCAAAAGCTACAGACAGCAGTGAAGATGAATCCAGTGATGAAGATAGTGACACCAGGGTTGACTCGGGCGCCTCGGAGGTATCAAGCGCTCATTTAATTAGAATTCGTACTTTAAATCATTTAATGGGCGTCCAGCAAAGGTGTGTTTTGCAATATCTTTGTGATATATTGATTATCACTTGCATATGCTGAGATGATCAATGCATAATGTAAACATGACATACTTTTGCAAAACATTAATGCTAAACAGTGAAAGTTCTTCATACTGCTGCAGAATTTTGTAAACTAGTGAATGGTGAAATAATTCCAAGGAAGCACTTCTTGAATAATAAATCTTGGTCCAGTACCATGTGTAATATAAGCCATGCATCCACAATTGTGAACAGGAAATCTCAAATTAGTTGATTAGCTTTTTTTTGTTTTTGTTTACAAAACATTGCCTTGATTCCATTGTTTTAAAATCACTTCCTTAACCTCTCAGAAAGGTGACCAATTGTCTCTTTTCTTACCTTTTTTAATTTTTTTAAAGGAACTGGATATGACCAGTACTTTTGTGAGTAAAGCTGCTCTTATAGCCAGGCGTAAAGTGGAGCAGAATACCAGGCCCGAGAAAAAGAAGAGCCCCGTTAAAGAAGAACCTAAAACCGTCCCAGACGAACCCAATGAAGACCCGGAGGTTGAAAAGGTGAGGCATCTTGTGTATAAGTCAGGTGATGATTACTGGTCCAATGGCTGTAGATTTTGCTATATTGATCAGGATTCTCATCTCATTTCTCCCTTACTGTCTGAACAGAATTCTGCCGGTTCCTTGAGCCCCACTTTTGAAGATTATGTAAAAATAAGTACTGATCTTGCAAGTAAGTTTTGTCCATTTCATGTACACGATCATGATATGTGGATATTTATTCATGTCAATTATGTTTTAAATGCGATTTTAACTTTTCTCCTTCTTTTCTGTAGATATTGGAAATAGGTTTGCGAGTGCTGGAGATTTTAAAATGGCTGTGCAGTATTTCACAAATGCAATTAAATACAACCCTAGAGAGTTTAAGTAAGAACCCTTTAATTCACGTGAAGTACATTTACTGACCGTGCTTCCACCACCACTGGTTTTAATGCAACGTTTTGGCTCGTTTGTGTTCCAGGCTGTTTGGCAATCGTTCCTTCTGTTTTGAAAAGATGAACGAATATGAGAAGGCGCTGACGGACGCAGAGTTGTCTCTCAACATGTGTCCGGGCTGGGTTAAAGGTCTGTTTAGGAAGGGCAGAGCTTTGGCAGGTCTAAAGGTAAGTGGCCCATAATCAAATCTGTTATTAGTGTCATTTAGTAGTTGCTGATGTGTGAGACGCTTGCTTGTTGGGGGAAGACAAAGCAATCTAAATGTATCCAGCATGCAGACTCTTTAGCATTATGGAATATTATATCATGCTAAAAGAAACTTGAAGCCAGGTTTGTGTCCGTAACTGTAGTTTTGGAAACGTGTGCAGTGACGTTTGTATCCGTAAGCTTAGTTTTGTAGAGGTGTGCGTTTTTGTTTTGTCTGCAAACTTTCCCCCCCAAAAAATACTCGCGTGCATGAGTATGGACTTTTGACAGGTTTACTGCGTGGTACGTTTTGTGCACAGGATTCCACAGAATATAAAATCTATCCACAAGGGGTCCGTAAGCACGCACATGCACTTAAATATTAAGTATTATAATAATACTTAGAAATATGAATATAAACTACGTTACAGATACAAACCTGTTTCCAAGTACACCTTTTTAGAATATTGCATACAGCATCACCCAGTTTCTATCAGCAGCTGCTATCTTAAGCTCAGCCCATGTTTGTTAACATGCAGGGTAATATAAATATACTGCTTGTTTTCTTTTACATATTGACAAATATCTTATGGTAATTATGGCTCTTGAGCAAGTGCTTAGTGTTGATTGTTTTCCTTAAACCGTTGTATGTATGAAAGTGTTCGTACGATAACGCCCCTAAACATGATCCACCTCTCACCAGCTTCTGCAGCTATGACTTCTAAGTTTGTGTTTACCCCCGTATTTCAGGTTGGAATGACTTTGATCACTTGGGCTTTGTTGCAGCATCGTTGAACTAATTCCCAGTGTCACTGAGCTGCACGCGCTCACATTATTTACTCAGACTTGTTTTGACTAGCTGTTGCCGCAAACATTAATAATTGGGCCGATTAGTCCAGCAAGCGTGGCAGTCGATGAGCCTGAGCTTTGATTTAGTCGCGAGGGAGCGGACGGTGAAAGCTCATCGTGGTTTTCTCTCTCCTCCTCCCAGAGGTACGAGCAGGCGGCCCAGGCCTTCAGGGAGGTTCTCAAACTGGACGGTTCGTGTGCAGAAGCTGCCCAGGAACTCATGCGAGTGCAGATAACACAACTAATGGTGTGTAACCGGAACATCTGTGCTTTCACCTATGGGGTAGCTGGGAAAATTGTCTCAAAAAAGTGCCATACTCGTGTAATCACATTCATTTATTGCACAAATAATACATTTTTGAACAAAAATACAGTTTCTCAGCTCGATAGTTTGATTAAAATGTATTTCAAACTTAAAAGCGATCACACAAACAAGCAATGTGAGAAAATTACCAATATTGTTTTACATTAAAGAGACAGTGACGTCTTTAAGAGAATTACAGGCAAATTGATAGATGATCCGTCACTGAAGGTGTTTTTAATCTGGAATTCTGCGTTTTGTTTCAGGCCTATGGTTTCACTCGGGAGCAGAGCTCAAATGCTTTAATTATTCATGGGACAGTAAAACAAGCACTAGAGGTGTTGTCCAATTTACACCGGCGACCAGGTGAGCGTGTGTGATTAGATTTAAATGCACCAGAGCAAATGGAAATCCCCTTGTTTTGTTGCTTACCTTTTTGTCGAATACATTTCCCAGAAGCCCAAAATTCCATTGGTTACTCAATACTGTGTGTTCGTTTGTACACCGCACCAATGTTAAACGCTTTGTGTTTTAGGAGCTATTCAAAATGCCGCTCTCCCACTGGCTCAAGTAGGGAATGTCTCTCCGGTCCTTTCAGCCAACACAAACTCTGTTCCCACTCCCCCTCAGTCCCAGGATGCACCCGAAACAGCCGTTAACAACAAACCTTTAGGAGCAGTCCAGAATATGTCAAATGTCCAGAGTCGACCAAAGCCCGGTCCTAATCAGGCCACGAAGAACAATAAATACAATCACCCCCCACGGTGAGTGGAGATTTATTCTCACTACAGGGTTCCAAGTGTCAAGGTGCTTTATTTAAAATGACTTTAAAACAAAGATATCGAACTAGTGTAATTGCTTAACATTCTTGCTGCTATTTGCTGTGGAGTGCGATCCTTGTGTGTTTGTGACGAGACATTATCTGAGCGGCTCTTCTACCTGCTGGGAAGCTAATGCTGACAAGCCAGCTGTCTGATTCCTGATAAGACATTAGCCAGCTCTGTGCAAACAGCAGGAGCTGAACGGCTGTGAGAACTTTGGGGATTTATGTCTTCTCAAACTGACAATTAAAACAGATGGTTGTTCTCTACTTGGTTGAAGCATCTGGCACGAACAATCCCTAACTGTGATTTAAAAACCAAGTTTTGAATGTGTAAAACGAAAATAGACCTGCACCTGGTGCACAACGTTTGGTAAACATGGATATTTGTGTCATGTTTTACTCTTGTTGCATGCCCAGCCTTAGTGACAACTTTAATACGTCAGTAATATGCAGAATAGAAAACCAATTCATTCCTACTCCTTGATACTTGGAGTTTTTTTATTTGGTTTTGTAAAATGTCTGTGGGAGATTATGCAATGTGTTATAAATGATTGACACCTTCATATCCTTTTAAACGTATTCAACTAATCACTTTCTTTCAACAGAGAGCTGTTTCCAGTCTGGGTGGGGAACTTGGTTTACCCGGTAAACGATTATATGATAATCAAGATGTTTAAAAGGTAAGAAACGCCGGGTTTAGTGTTTGTTTTCAAGTTGCGTCATTATTTCCACAGCAAAGCCTTTTGTAGTCTGATACTCGCACGCTAAGTGACCGCGTGTCTTCTCGTGCAGGATCGGGGATGTCCATAGTGTGAAGGTTCTGACTGCCAAACGATGTGCCTTCGTGAACTATACAACGCAGGAGTTTTGTGATGAAGCAATCAGACGCTTTCATGTAAGCACACCATGTGATGGGGTTTGAGTGTATATAAAGTATATATTTATGGGATTGACCCTGAAACCAGTGTGGAATTGCTGCAATGGATCCCTTATTACGGGCTTACTAAAACAAATTGCAGCAGAATTGGAATTAAAACTTGAATTCGTTTTAATTTGGCTGCATTTTGCAACTACTTGTCTACAGATTTACGACTCAAAGTCAATCACTTGTTGCTCTGCATGACAGGCAACGAGGCCATATTTATTACATTTGGCTTGTTTCATCTCTTAATTTAGCTACAAACGCCTCCATTGGTCCTAATGAGTTCTTAATGACTCGTCGTTCTCGCTCCTACATGTACCTGTCAGAACAGCGTAGCACCTTTGCTCCAGGCTGCTGGTGTTTACTCATCCTCTAACATTGTGTGATCTTTGTTCACTTCTTCAGGGCTCTGAGCTGAACGGCGTCAACATTGTTGTGAGATACCCAGACAGGATTCCTCAAGGCATGGGTATTTCCAAATCTGCCCTCAAAGCCGACGACCTGCAAGATGAGAATGTTGGGTGAGTGCTTTCATATAGTTCAGCATTTGCTTGCTTTTCTGGAGTTGGACGAGAAGATTGACACCACATGGTTTGGTTAGCTTAGCATAAAGACTGGAAGCAGCTAGCTTCACTCCCCAAAATGACATGCTGTAACATTTTCTCCATCTGCCCGGCAGTTGTTCACCAAGAAATAGTTCAGTACATCACAACAATTTTTCGTTTTTATCGGAGCCAGGTTAGCTCTTTTTCTCTCTCTGCTTCCAGTCTTTATGCTAAGCTAACCACAGCCTGGATCCAGCTCCATACTTAAAGACCGAGGGATATCAATCCTTTCATCAAACTCCCGGCAAAATAGTGACAAAGCATATTTCCCAAATGTTCCTTTTTAAATGAACGTGTTAGTTTCATCGACTGCATGGAGTCGTGGGCTGTTAGTGGTTATGTACACCTAGCTTAAGACCAATGCTGTCTTAACACAACAGTCCTGCAATAAATCTGCCCTTCATGAAAGTTACAATGCTCAGTTTGTGTTGAAACTGTTAATGTCACAACCATGAGTTGGGGGCTGCAAAATTACAAATTATACTGATGGTACCTAAATCATCTGTGACCACCTCAATATTTGAATCCAACTATTGCACACCCAAAATATTACTCCTATCTTCACGCTGTTGGATACATTTACACCAAGCTGTAAAGTGCTACCCCTTAGTTGCTAATGCAGCGTGAATGTAAACGAGTTTCACATCTCACTTCCTGCTTACAGGCAAAACGAGTACGATGATGGGAGGAGGCGGAGCTACAAAGGCGGCTACAATCCCTGAAAGACAACAAGATGCCTCAACTGTCCTCAATAAAATCAGAATCACCTATACAGGTTAATCAATGGTATGCTTCCTTTTTGAAGTATTTTTAGCGAACCACAAACCAGTGCTTATTGTTTTTAAGTGACTAAGTATCAGTCACTGAAAATGACTTATATATATTTTTACCAGAAGTAAAGTTTAAATTTATGGTGATTCCAGGTATTAACAAAAACGTCTTTATGCCAAACTTGTTTAAGCCAATGTTTTAAATGTCAGTAGACAGAATAATCATTTATAACTTGCAGAGTTACATTGTTCAAAAATAATTGCAGTTAAGCTAAATCACCTACTCCCCCATGCATTTGTTTGTACAGTGACATGAAGAAATCATTCTTGGTATACCTTTAGTGATGTTGACCTCTTATTTACATATTGTGAACTTAAAATGGTATTACAAGAGCCTCACATTTATGGTCTGTATTCAGTATCAATATTCAGAATGATCTTTACTATACTTTTAACAAAAGCTGCAGCTTTATTCTGTCTTGCTGTAAACAATCCTGTAATCCTCTATAATACAACAGGCATTATTTAGTTGCATCCTTGATTACTGTTTAATTGCTCATGGTTCATTTTCATCTGTAAGATCAGTGGTTCCTCATGAGGTGGCATGTCTTACTTTATGCAGATGCCCTCATTAATTATGGAGTTTGTTCTTAATTCAACAATAAAAGATTCTTTGGCATTCCAAGTTCCTGTCTTTTTGATTTTTATCCACTAAGGGGCCCAGAAAATAGACGAGCTTTACAGAGAACACAAGGCACATATGGCAACTTCAAATTATACTCAGGCTACAATCCAGATCCCCACATTGTTTAAAAAGTTAGGATATTAAAAGTGTGGTATTTCAGGAAAAAGCTTTTGTCAGACCTTTGTGGTAATATGTACCGGAGTTAAAGATAACACTACGTTTTGACACTGGAGCCCCTCTACAAAAAATGACTTTAAGATTACAGACAAATGAAGAACCCACCTTGAGGTGCTTAACATTGTAGTTGGTGTATTTGTACACAAATTTGCTATTAGTTAAATGATGGCAAGCTAACAGTGGACCTGGGGCTTTCCAAGGATTTTTGCCCTCTTTGTCCAGTCTGGATTTTCTAAGTGTAATCTTGAGGTCTATATGCCAGTAGATGGCAGCACAAGCTAAACATTGGAAACTGAAATGTGTATCGAGTCAAAAATAATTTATGGATAGTAATCGTTCCTAATAATGCACAACTTTCTTATAGATTATTTAGATTTGAGAAACTTACCATTATGGCACATTGAGATGAAGCCCTCTTCTGCCAACAGCGTACTTCCTCTGCAGCACCTGGAACAGTACAAGCAATTAAAAACACTACTTATCACTAATTTGATGTACAGTGTCTCTTCATCTTAATGTGGAACTGAAGTAATGAACAGTTGCGCTGGAAAATATACTACAGGTTTGTGTAGGTTTTGCTAATGACATTTTCCTGCAGCCTCAATTTGGACTTTGGTCCACTCCTTATGTGGGCACAGCCTGCATTATCTAACGGCACTGACGCTGTCAATTTGCTTACAACTGCTAGATAATACATGTTTTGCATGGAGGCAGATAAATGGAGCACTTATTAGAAAGCTAGAGAAGATGCATTCAATACATTTCTGCCTTGAACATCTTGACAAAGTACCTGTTTGTGCAGCGTTTGATGATGCAACAACCATGAGGCAATCTGTGGATTGAGAGTGATAGAGTATGAAAGGACACACGGCTGGCATCCTAACAATATGGCTACACCTTAAAGCAGTACCTCATCACCATCACAGCTCTATACCACCACGTGCAGATCAGAGTCCCCATCACGTCTCACTAAACCAAACAAACACACAGAAATGTATTCTGTTGTTGACCTTGGTGGTTTTGTTAAAGTGAGATCTCAAGGTCGCAGCGTAGTTTCGTTTTTATGCTCTCACCCTGACACAAATTAGTCGTATTTCCAAAGAACAGATTAAAAATGTAGGAAACTTACATGCAAAACTCAACTCAGATAATCATCCTTGTGGATGTGAGATCTTTTATATATTGTTGTATTGGTTGTCCTTGTATTTTACTTGTGTGTTCTCTGATATCGACCTGTGTCTGAAATCAAGTTGAAGAAGATGATGATAAATACCGCACATTCCCTGCTAATTAAAAATCCACTTCACAAGCTGAAAATGAAAATCAAAACAGGCTGTATCTTCAGATAAAATGATCCTTTCCATAAATAAAACTCTGGCACATAATTCATCTGATGTGATCTGGATATCATCCACATTCAGTTAGTGAAACCATATGCATATAAAAAGGCATGAATCCAAAACAGCCACAGTCTCGGAGGTCTTAAGCATCTGCTGTCTGTTGGAACCAAATGAATGTTTCAGCATGATCAGAAATGCAAAAATGGAGGTCTTTAGCCAGCAGCAAAAACATTCAACTCCCTAATGTGAAGCGATTGACTTTTTTTTTTGCAAATCCACCTTTCACCTGTCAACTTACCCACTTAATATGGGGTTTGTGTATTACTGCTGGAGGAGGGGAGTGACTTATTAGTTTGGTGATTTCATGTTACTTTCTAAAAAAAAAAACACAAGTCATCTAAATATGCAGAACAACCTTGTGAAGGCAAACAAGTTGTGGTTGTGTTCGACTGGCAACACGGTTACAGGCTCCAACCTCATTCGGGTCCCTCTCTTAGCATCTGCTGTGGTTATCCTCAGACGTGTATAATACTAATTCAAAGTGTAGATTTCCCAAAGAAACCGACGCCGTCAGTTTACGTCACATATTCAGAACTCTTGATGAACTGTCCTGCCGCTACAGAGCCATTCTACTTTTTATTTTTTTTTGTGACAAAGCGATTAAAATACAGCTACAGTCGGTCTTGCAAGTGATCTGGTTTTTGACGGCAACTTTGGGCTGAATTAGAGGCAGAAAACTTGATGTGCACCTGACCGCGACCATGCGGCTGCAGGCTGCGGTAATATCTGTTCTTAACCCTGAGTCGTAAACACTATCCTCGGGCCAGTTCTGTTCAGGTTGCCCATGGCCAAGGAACGCCTTTATGATGTTCCAGCCTCCACCAGGGGAAATGCTGAAGCATCTTTCCTGTATAACATACACATCAACATTACAGATAATGAACATTTTTTGATGTGTATTATTTGTTGTTATTTTCTGACATTTTATTAACCAAACTATAATTGAAAAGATAATTAAGACTAATTGATAATTAAAAGAACCCTTAGTTGCAGCTCTACTTTCTTATGATGTATTATCACTTCATTTTTGTGTCAGCCAATGAGCTTGAAGGCAATCGTTCCGCAGACCGTCACTTCTATGATTCACTCTTATTGTTTCAGTATAGAAGGTGCGCGCGTGCACAATATGCACAAGTCACATCACGTATCTCTGAGTGACAAAAGCGCAAACAAAAACTAAAACAAAAATGTGGCTGAAATATCAGAGCTGTGGGACAATGAACAGCACAAATATTTGCAGAAGACTTAAGACATACATATTGACTGACCGCGGCAGGCGTCTGTGAAGCAGACTGCAAGTTGGTGAAACAATCAACATTCTGGTGGGAAACAATGTAATTTCCGTTTTGTGTCTGGGATTATACATTTCAAGCTCAAATCATACATGTCATTTTACTTTTTGAGATAGTTCCGTTTTATTCTTATTCTTTTATATTATCGTTATTTAATTCCATTTTAACTTTTGTATTATTAGAAGGGTCTGATCTTATTTGCCTCATTGCAGTCCTGAAATGTTGTAATCCTGGTTCAAGCACGTAAAGCAGTACAGTACAGCACAATATGCGACACCGGAATGCCATTTAAATAAATTAACTATTTTCTGTTGGAGCCTCGCTTTGCTATTTAGGATGATTACAGTTTAGGTTTATTTTCACACAAACAAAAAAATCTATGATAGTGCATCTTTGAAGCATAAAAACCACACAGTCTCAGTGAGTGGGCAGCGTACGGGGCGGCTAAGCTCTTGTTAGAATGCCACCGTGGCTCTTACCAAGGCAGCCCGGCTCTGCCGCAGGGCGACGATGGAGGATGAGGAAGTGGAGTGCAGCGAGCAGCCCGGCAGGCCAGGCAACACACGGCCGCCTGCCTCCATCTCCGGCTGCAGCGCCAAGGTCAGCCAACCTCTCGTGTCAAACTGCCTCGGAGAGATGTACGGTTCACACGCCGAGTGGGTTTTAATCTGCAAGAGTTACTAGCAGCAAGTATCAAAACATAAAAAGATGCAAAATAAGGAATTTACTGAATGAAACATTTGTAATATAAATGTTATTATAATGTGGAAAAAACACTCACAAGGTTCATTTAGTAGCCATCAGAGCTTTTGATCATATCACATGATCCTCATCAGCAGATTCAGTGTTCCCAGTTGTCATGGGATTGAATTTCCTTTTTTTCCCTGAGCACTTTCAGAACTTCTCGTCCATGTTGAAGATCATGATAGGACTGAAAGCTCCAGAGCAGCTACTAAATGGACCTTGTGACGGGATTGTTTCCTGAACTGCTGTTTTCAGGGTCAAGAATAAAGCCAACATGGATGAGAAGTCCTTTAAGTGATCAAAAAATAAATAAAAAGCAATTCCATGACAACTGGACGAACATGAAAGCTCCAGAACAGCTGTTAAATGGACCTTCTTGTGAGATTGTTTTCCCAACTACTCATCTCACATTGTGGAATAACACCATCAAGAAAAGGTAGAATATTTACCTTAAAGTGGAAAAGTCCTCTCAACGTTCAAAACAGCCTGTTTATGTGTTTTTAACTGGTCTTAAATCACAGTTAAACTTCAAGTAAAAACTTCTTCCACATAAAAACATGTTTATTTTCAAATAAAACAGCTGCAGACAGTGGGGAAAAAAACTAAAATATCTATTGAGTTTAAAAAAAAAAGTTAAATCCTTGTTTTGGGTGGGGGGGATGACAGAATTGTGCTTACTTGTCTTTCGACCATCACATCTTTCAAACCTTTAATTATCTTAAGGTTCAATATTAGTCACAATATGTCTTCTTTAAAAGCTGAAGGAGTCACTGCGTGTCTACGATGAACCTAAAGTAGAAAAATAAAGGGGTTGTCCTCTGGCTCCAATATAAGGTAGTGAAAGTGTTCCTGTTTATATGAGATATTCCTGATTTCAGCTCTGACTGCCTCCTCAAAACACTGCCAGCGGTGGAGTCCTGACCTCCAACACATCCACTGCAGGCGGCGGACTCGGATGCTTCTGTACTAATTGAACTCGGACAGCGAAGAGTTTGAGCTCCAGCCCCAGCTCCACTCTCCGTCAAATGTACCAACGGAGGGAGTCTCAAATCTCGGCCGCTCCTGGCCAGATCACTGACGCTGCTCCCAGGTCAGCTCCAGAGGCAGATGTTGCTCATGGCCTGGCAGGTGGAGCCGTTCTCTGCGGGAGAGAGGTAGATCTTGCCGCTGGGGCAGACGCACACCTCGTACACGGCCGGTTCCCGGGAGGCGTCGCCGGGGGACGCTGTGTAGACGCCGAGCGGGAGGCTGCCCAGCTGAATGGTGTTGGCGTCTAAAAGTATCTGGGAGGAAAAGACATCAGAGACGCGCTGGACGTCATTCAAAGAACATCGCCGCAGGTGCCCTGAAGTGATGCATGACCAGCTCGGACTGATGAATGACTGGTGCAATCGCTAAATACAATCTGACAGGTTGAGTGAAATACAGCACTGACCTGGTGAGTTCGGATAAGCAGTGCAGGAAGTTTTAATTGAAACACAACTTTTAGCCACGCTAGCGGCGTCAGCATTTCACTTGTGAGCGCGTTAGCGTGTTGACGTTAGCATTCAGTTCAGAGCCCCACTGTTTCTGAGTGCGGCCTCGTGGGGCTGCTAGCATGGCTGTAAAGTCTTAATGTTTTCGTTTTATATTTTTTATTTAAAACACATAATTCTCCATTATCCCACAATTACTAGAGTAGCCACATGGAGCGGTTTTATTTTAGTAAATGTTCCCTTTGACTGCCCTCAACATGTGATTGTTAAAAAACACGGAATGTAAACAATTTGTTTACAAGGAAACTCCACAGGGTATTTTTGACGAGGAGGGAAGGAGGAAAACTTAAGAAAGACAATAAGAACATATATCTCACACACCAACCCTATGGACATGAAATCAAATATAAATTGGAATAAAGAAAGAAAAAACTAAAGAGGAACTTGTACTCTTCCTCACCTCTCCCTCTGTGGACTCCAGCTGCAGGTCCTTTCGACTGCTGACCTTCAGCGGCCCCTTGGCAGCGATCACTTCCACCCCTCTGGGAGCCTCCATGGTCAGGGCCCGCGTTGGAGACTCCAGCCTGACGAGAACGAACAAGCACAAGCTCAGAGCTTCATCATTTCTGTTCATACTTTCAGCGTGTTTGCATTATTACTTTACCTTTCGGTATGATTTAATGGCTGAGGATATGAGATGCGTGCAAGGTTAAATTGATTGTTATTCAGTTCAGAGTTTCTTTAAATCTCTGTGTAATTACTTGTTTAGGGCAGGATGATGGAATTCAATCGTATCATTTGTTTCATAACAGGCCCGTGGCAGCGAGGCATTTCAAAATTGAGTCCAAGTTTCTCACATTTGAAAAACAAACAGCTTATTGATATTTCTGTTTGACTCTCGCTGCATGAATGTATTTTGGGTGCTAGTTATACCAATGGCGTCTCCACCTGTGGAACACCAAAGCTGCTGTTCATGTTTAAGTAGCTCTTCTCATAATTCTAATCCAGTAGTGCTCCTGAACAGCCCATAATTGTACCAGCTGATTCTGACCTTCAGCAACACCGAGGCTAATGCAATTTGCATTTTCCTCCCGTGGACTATTTGTTTACACGGGGAAAGATAAGTGCGGGAGCCAATCAATGTGGAATTTGTTTTCATAACTCATAACCGTTTCAAATTGATTTTCTCCCCCCCATCTTCCCCAAATCTGTTTTCAATGAATTTTAAATGCAAGACTTTAAGGAGCCGTCTTGAAATCGCTTAAATCTCCATACCCTCTGAAAGTGACACACATTTCGGATTATGCGCTATTGGAATAAGGGGGAGGAGAAGAAGAAAAGAAAAAGAAAAGAAAAGCAAATGAATTTCATCTGCATTTGAAAAAGCCTCCGACTTTAAATCAGCTTTCACTAGATACAGTTTGGGGAGGATCTGTGGAATGTGCCTTTGACCTGAGACTGTTTGTGCCCTAGACCTATAGAAATAGAGAAGTTAGAGGTTTCCACTGCTCATTTTTGTTTTTGCTCTCAGAAAAGCTATTCATATGCCTTCCATCAACATTCAATATGACATGTTTGTCATGTCTTTTGTTTGTGGATATGATAATTTATTGTGTATACGTGATAGGAAGTTGATTGTAAAGTACATTTAACTTTATAATTCTTTTTAAAATCATCCTCAGTCCGTCTCCCGTAGCAACACAACCTACCATTCTACCATTTCTCGGCTTCGTATGTTTCAGTAATTATTTCTCAAGCATCCGCTGATCATCCGTGGCTTGGATGGAGGAGTCATTAAAAGACCAATTTAAAACACTTTGCACTGAGCTGTGCAATGAGAAGTTAGTGATATGTGATGTCTGTGTGATATTTTCACTCCATTCAAAGCCGCTCCGTCATCGCCCGCTGCGCGCACACACTCACACAGATTGGGCAATTCAGCCAGAAAACAAAGTGCTCAATTTTCAAGAGTGCTCGTTTCAGACGCAGTCCAAAATAAAGCATTAAATGAATTAAATTAAATTAATTCTCTTGGGTTTTATAACCATCCCAGACTTGCATTTTCATGCACAGAAAGCTTATGGTCTAGTTTCTGAGGCTCCAATTTCACCTTCCTGCTGTGCTGACTGGTGATCATTACTATTAAAAGTTATAAAATTAAAACATTAAATTAGACAAAACAAATGTAATCTTAAATTCACCTCTAAACTGCTGTTTCCAAGGTCAAGAATGAACTTTGAACCTCATCTTTTAAGCCAATATGGATCAGAAGTCCTTAAAAGTGCTCAGAAAAATTGAAATTGTAACATGTGACAACTGGACAAACTCCATCTACTGATATATATCATGTGATATGACTGAAAGCTCCAGAACAGTACTAAATAGACCTTGTAGTAAGACTGTTTACTAAGGTCAACAATGAACCTCAGACAGCAAAAAATGTAGGCGTTAGATACTGTGCCCCATTTTCTGCGATGTTGCGACAATGGAAGCTTGTAAACCTTTTATTTTACAGGATCTGTAATTTCCTAGTAATATCCCCAAAATGTTTATTTATAAAGGCACATTTTGTTAGCTTTGTTTAGCGTAGAGGCAGGTGCTGCTGATTTCGAGATGAACCTCCTTTATATTTGCTGTTTGATTTGAGTTGACCACTATCCCTGCCTGTATTTAAATTGTACATTTCTGCATGTTCATCTGACCTGCTATCCACTGACTAGATTTTCCAACTGGTACCAATTCATGGGAAAATGGAGACAGTGTTCAATTTTTTCAAAATTGTAGAGTTACATTACATATCTATTAATTTCTAGGAAATTGTAGAAAACGATGGGAATTGTAAAGTCTTACCCAGTAACACATTGAAATGAAACCTAGGCAGCTTTGATTTCAGACTAATAGATTAAGCTATATACAGTTTGTTTTAAAATGTTACAAAGTCCAGAAACGACCAAACCTTCGACTTACTTATCAGTCTACCTGAAAGAATGCTCCATCCACCTCAGTACCGACGAGCGTCTTGCTCCTAGAATATTTCAGGGCTTCTGTCTCCAGATGAGTGATATGTAAAGCCCTCACTACAGATAACCTATGTGGTATTTGGAGTCCGTTTATGACAGGCTCTCCCCGTTCTCTGGGAAATCTGGCCTGCGTTTCTTGTTGCGTTCGGGATGACCTTTACATCCACGGAAAGGTCACAGTGTCGCAGAGCTATGGTGGAGAGACCTATGTGACCAAACGTGCAGATGGCCGTCACTGGAGTCGTAGTGGAGGAGGTGGTTTAAATACTGCATGGGTACTCTGGTAGCTGAGGGGACTCTAAAAGGTGAAAGTCAAGTTTATTTTTATAGGTCACCGTCACATACAGTGTCTCAATGGGCTTTACAGAGCCACAACAGCAGTAGTTCCACTCTAGACCCATGTATTGTAACTAGTTGGGCCCCTGAGATTGGGGGAGCGAGTTGGTGACATGGCACCAAGACATAAAGCAATGTCTGAAAATACAGAGCCCAAATGAAACAGAAAAATCTCCATATAGAAAAGGCTATTTCCACACATATAATGAATATAATGAGCCCCATGGGACTCTCAGCTCAGGACCCCTTCAGACTCGGCTTTGCAGTTATCCCCCCACATAACTTAAATGGCCTAATCTCTACATTTTATTTTCATGCCCATGTTTTATTCAACGTTTGTTTATTTTATCTTCTATTTTACTCTCAAAAATCCTATTTTGTGTCTTTTGCCTTTGCTATGTGTGTCCTTTATATCTTATCTTGCATTTGTGTTTTATGTAAAGCAGTTAAAATTGCTTTGTTGGTTAAAAGAAATTAAAATAAAGTGCTATACACGTAAACTTGCCTTGACTTGCCTTTTCCTGCAGCCGCATGAAACATAAGTCACAGACTTAACTATAAAAAGGTACAAAAAACATAATGAAATGCATAAAACATAATAAAAATATGTTAAAATTTATTATTTATCCATCATGCAAGCACACATAAAACTATGTACACCAAATGACAGCATAACATAAAACCTGGATTACTTCCAGTCGTCATCATCTAAACCAATCGCCATCGTCCCCACTCTTTTCTTATGAAAGACGCATCTTCAGCCGACTCCCTGTGAGCATTTAACAGTTTGGTACTCTACATCTCCTTCCAGAGGGGAAAATATCAGGCAATTTACCACCAACGATCTTACTGGCCACTTTCACTACGTGATGCATATGTAGAGTTTCCTTCTGTAGCACAGATGGATGTTTGTTTATACTGGCATCTGTATGCAATGTTCTCTGCCGTCCAAACATTTCTCTCATGAACCAAATGAGGCCGTCGCAATAACAAAAGAACCAGACTTCTTTGCTGGAGTCAAAACCAGAGGGGGGGGTGGGGGGTGGACAGAAAGGAATACACTCCTGCTGCACGACATCTCAATCCCACCAAATTGTTGGTAGAAAAGTCTGACCAGAGTTAAGTGGCACCAAGAAGAGTTGTTCTGTTCTGCCTTTATCTTCTTAATGAACCTGTCACTCTTGTGTGGACACAGCTACTGCAGAGACTGTTCTGAAAGCTGCTCGGAGAGTGCAGAGTGCGCGGCTGATTGCACCGCAAACAGACTTTAAAACCTGAAGAGGAAGGGAGCTCTGGTAGCAGAAAGTTGTAGAGAAAAATCTAATGAAACGCTGTTTTTCCTGCTCTCTGACGTGATGTACCATGTGATATCTGAATATCTGTGATATTCGAAAGCAGAGAGCCTTCAAATCCCGTCCGGTCCGCCTTTTGCTTCTTAACGCCAGACACGTGCTTTATAAACTGCAGTTTTGTTTACAGTACAAACAAAAGTTTGTTCTTGACGCGACTGAGACCTGGAGACTTTTTGTCGCACTGATCAGACGTCCGTCTACCATCTGTTCTCCATACAAGTCGGGAGGATAGACCAGGGCTCCCTGAATGTAAACAAACTAGATGCCAGAAGTATCACAGCGAAATGTTCAGTGAAGCTTCACTGCAAACCAGCTTCACCAAGAGAAACATCACAGCATTCATCACGCAGCTTCCCCGCCTGTTCAGACGGATTTGGGACATGTGCATCAGGAATCACAGCGCCATCCTCCAGAATGAGATACAAAATGATCCGATTATGTAATTGACAGAAATATTTTCATATTTAGGCCAGTAATTTCTGGTTGGAAGCTGCCACTATTATCAAACCGAGTGGGCAGACAGCCGGGGGAGTCAAAACACGAATCCCTCGGAGCCAAATTTCCACCAATTAACGGTCTTGATTTCTGTCCTCAAACTCGCCAGAGGGTATTTTGAAAGTGAAATTGAACTGCAGAAGGGACTGTCAGATGAAGGAGCTGATCAGAGGCCCGACAAGAGCTGTGACTACAAGGTAATGAAGCTGTGAGCCGAGAGCAGGACATGATAAACTGACACGTCTCTCCTGCAGGACTATATGCACTTTATAACTGCGCTGCCCTTGTTTGAGAGACCTCAACATCAAGGTCTCTATCCCTGATAGCTCTCCTCAGCGCAAGTGCAATTTCCAATTTCCAAGTTTTTCTGGGGGCGTTCAGTTGACAGAGAGGATGGACTGAAGAGTAAAAAAAAAGTGGAATAGGAGTTGCAGGGGAACAAAACTAATGGACTATCAATCAATCACGCTTTGGGTGTTTTAGACTGACATGACAACTGAAGACGTCACCTTGTGCTCTGAGAAATTAGGATGTGCGTTATTCACTATTTACATACGGTGACACATCATCTTCAGTTGACACTAATAAATTGCAACTACAAGAGAAGATTGAAGCAAATATGGATGAAATCCTGCAGTGCACAAGTAAACTTTCAAACATTTTGTAAATGGAATTATTGTACTCGGCATATGAAATTATTCCGAAACAGCATGAAGACGACAAATGAAGACAAACTTGAGTGCGAGTGTACACAGATAAAGCGCTCGGGGGAGAAGAACAGGTGCTTCAAAGCAAAGGAAGATCTCAGGTGGCTTTCTTTGATTTTGTCTCTTCTCTGTTTTTCTCCCAGCTTACCGTTGGCTTGCGGAGAAATAAAAACACATCACAAACGATACGAACGATATTCCTTTAGAGGGGAAAGAAGGGGCGACGTGGATGCGAGCCGAGCCGTATCTGTAGCATCCACTGGGGTTTACTTACAGGTGGCGAGTGGTTTGGAAAGAGGGTTCAACTCGTCACACTTCCAGGGTCGTGGAGACAGATAGTCCCAGAGCCACATATATTAATAATGCGAAATAAGATGCCGCTTTTAATATAAATGTTGGGAGATTTAGAAGAAACCTCAAATCAGCTGTGTTGAGTATAGAAAAAATGGCAAAGGGCACATGTTTGTGTCAGTGTGTTTTGTATTTTAGTAAGAATCAGTCTTTTAGGATACCGTCACCCTAATTATACAGTATGATGTCATCGTAAATTAGACTGACACATGTAATTAATCAATTGGCAATTCCGGCTCATAATTTACTGTCTGACTTTATAATGAAACAGGTGCTGCTTTGGGATCAGTAAAAGGACCCAGTGCAGGGAGAGCGAGTTGTCACAGATATTACTGATTTTCTGCTCCATGATGGTGACTGGGTCTTTATGGCAAATCATATTAAAAAAAGAGGCAGAGACCAATCTGTCGGCAGAGTTACTGTATTGTGCTCTCTAGTGACATCCCCTTTACTGTAGTGGAATAGTCTGAGGGCCAGGTAATGGCAGAAAACGAGTTTGCACAATGTGTTGTCCAGCTGTGTTTGGGTTTCCAAGAGGTATTTAATCATCCAACCAGCACTTCAGTCTAATTTTTCAGACTTTCGTCCACTTTGTTCTTCTTTTCCTGTGAATTTGCCTATTTTTTTTACTCAAATTAACCATCCAGATACTCAAATTATCCAGGGAAATCACTCTTTGGTTGGACTGATTGCCATCGGTAGACATATGCAGTTGGTGACGATTGGTTGAAGGAACACTTCAGTTCTTTTAAATTGGGTCACAAACCGAAAAGGTTGGGAACCACTGAATACAGTGAAAGCACGATGGTTCAATTGTCAGTGGTTATCAAACACCCCCCTCCAATGGATGGAGAAGAAATAAACATACAACTTTTGAATTTTGAAAACTAAATGTTTTTGCATGTGCTTGCTGAAAACCTATTTTCTCAATTAGTTTCCTACTATAGGTGATGGGTCCATCTAAAAAGCACCATTTCTGCCAAATGTTTGTAAAAATGAATTTCTAAACTTTAACTTTGATCATTTCTTATTTAGTCAAGACTATTTCATCTTCTAAAGAAATATTTGGGATTTGAAACCAGGGGCTATAAACCCTATCCTTGCTTTATTTCTTTTTCCAGTAAACTGAAAGAGAAAGGATTGAACAGGATGACACTGCAGTAATGGCAGTTTGTTTACTTTGACCATGGTCCAATTAGTCTATAAACAGATGCTTTAAAAAAATGTTTTTTTTAAAGCAGAAAGCGACAACATTATAACAAATTCTTAGAATTAAATTCATGCCTTAAACAGCCCACATGAATCAGTTTTCTCCATTTTGCCTTTTTAATTCGACTGTATGACTAAATAGAAAAATGCTTTGACACGGTTTTGGAAAATAAATTGGTTTTAGATAAAAGGAACATTTATTTAAAGTCCTGACAGTACAGTTTGTACATCTGCTTGTTTTTTTTGTTGTTTTTTTTAAATGCAATATGTATTAAATTAAAGCACACAAACAGAATCAAACTTTGACAATGGGTAAATTAAATATCTTTGATCAAATAATCATTTAAATAGAAGAAAATCTGAATTATATTGAACATGTTGGAGCTTTTGAGACGTCTCCCGTTCGGTTGCCTTTCGTTAACATTTTGACCACACTGCAGATGGTCACCCCTGAGCTGAGCCTGGGTATGGGAGTCCAGCGAGTGTGTGTGTGTGTAAAGTGTGCTTGCTTTAAAGTGAACCTCATCAGTATTCCTCTCACTCTGGAGGAATTAGATGCCAGAACACTGCTTTTTCTGCCAACTTTGATCCCAGCCCTCCCTCCAGGACCAGTAAGGTGGACAACAAACCAAACTCGTTATAGCTCGTTAATAGGCCGATACAGGGCTCAGAGCCTCAGGCAGAGTGCAGTGGGGATCACGTGCACGGGCGTGTACGAGTCTAATAAGCATCTCACCCTAACCCACGTTCTCCATGCTCTCTCGACGCTTTAATCAATTCCGTACTGCTATAAAGAATAACTAATAAATTAGCTCCCCCCCTCGGCTGTAAAATTAATATAATGGTCAACTCTAGTTTTAAACTTGTGTGATAACGAGCCTACCAGTAGATGCTTGAGTTTACAAGAGCGTGCTTGAGAATAATGGACCTGGTGAATAATGGTTCCTGCCATGTAGTTTTTTTCCCTCGTTCTCTTAGCGCAGGCATCAACTTTGAAATGCCATGGAACATTTATCATCATTATTTAAAGATCTTCATTTTAATTGAACAGGATATGAACATGTGAAATGAAGCGTTAATGAATTTCTGTAAAGTCAATGAATACGAACTTACTTCAGGTCTTCAGAAGCTGCTGCCTGGATCAGAGGAGTTTCTACGGAATGTCCAAACACGGCGCCTTCGGAGCCTGCCGATAAAATTTACTTTTAGAATTCACAAAACTACAACCAAGGGTGTGATTAATATATCTTTCACAAACTCTGGAACTTTTCCTACTGTGACAAGTCAAAATGTCTGCTGTAAAAAAGGACTATCTCTCTTCTCTGGTGTCACAAACTCGAGAAGAAAAAGATGGCTATGAGAATTATTAGTCGAGAATGCAACCAGTGCTCATGCCATGATTGATGAGTAAAACACAGGACAAAGATGTGGCGTCACGTGAATTAATATCACGAGGGGATAGTTACTGTGTAGATACTTCATTTCACTTAACCCACTCTTTAATGGGGAACTGACTAAATGCGCGAGGTAGGACGCAAGCTCAACACACCTTTTGCTTTAAATCCTTTTCACTTTCTGATGTATCCAGGAAAATCTTTACCAATAACGTGCAGATGCCCCAGAGTTTGATTGACGCTAAACAAACTGAACCGGGCGGGTAATCACACAAGAGTTTGCGCGAACCAAACTAAAGAGGTTTTGGTGTGAAAGTCTTCTTTACTTCTTAGATAAATCACGTTTGCCAATTTTAGACTGGATTTAAATTCATTTCTGCAAAGTTCTTACACAGCTGCTTGTGTTGAGACAACATTTAACATGCACAGATTTGATTTATGTGAAGTAAAAAATAAGTTTTGTAAAAAGTGGTGTTTATATTGCTGAAAAATCCCCCAAAAGTATAGTTTTGGTACTGAAACTTTTGTATTCAGGTGCTAGCATTAAACATGTTCAAATGATACCCAGCCCTAATATTTAGTGTTTGTTCATTTTGCACATATTTACATTTGTCAGACATCCCAAGACTATAAGCTGAGAGTACAGCACATCTTACCTGTGACTGTGAACTTTTCAGTTGTCATGACGACCTCCTCCTCATTTGCAGTAAACAGCAGTCTACCTCCGTCTTTACTTCGTACCTCCAGCCTCTGACACTGGGCCTCCACAGCCTCGGGTCCTGCAGAGAGAGACGTCCGGGTTGGAGCTTGTGGCTTTTGACAAAAAAACTATTAGAAACACCGCTGAGTGCTCTTAAACGAGGTGCAGGAAACAAATTGCAAGACTTGGGCAAAGAGAATTCAACCTATTTGTATTTGTTTCGCTCGGCTGCATTGCTCAATAGTTTATGAAGGCTTCTAGGACTACACATGTATCTTAGTTTGACTATTAAAAAGCAGTAAGGAACAGATTTCCACCTAAAACGTTTTATTAGTCTGAAATGCTAATAATGTTCTTTTTGTAAATGGTGCTGTAGAATAATGCCTTATTTGCCGTATTTCTTGCCCTGCAAAGCAGCTTTGGGAAACTATGTTTGGGCATGTAAGACTATTAGATATCTGAAATACTGTGTAGAGTGCTTGTTCTGCAAACGAAAGGCACCTAACAAAACTGGATCAGCCATGGTTTTACAATGGATGGAGACAAATCAGTAATTGTTGGAATATTATTTCCAGTTCTCCAGACGTTGGTGTTTTCCCAGATGTGCATGCAGAAACTTTTAACGTTTCCCTTTCCTCCTCTCTCTCTTCCATTAATTCACCCGCGACGGCCGGGAAATTTAATTATTCTCGGCAAGTTTCATCTCATTTCAGACCAAATGCACTTTCTACAAAAGCAGGCACTAATTTTCGGGGGAAGGTCAAGCGTGACCAAAAAGTGTCATATCACCAGTCTTGTCAAATCAGCATCAACTCTCAACTTATGTTGGCTAAGATCAATAGCCATTAATGTTAATTAGCAGGTCATTTGCTTTCCAGTGGTGATTAATCATGTAAATGACTTTGGTAATTTAGACTGACTGATGGTTGAACTTGATAAGAAGAATCCATTGCCCTTTCAATAAGTGCATCAAAGGTTAGTGTCTGGTAGAAACTACAGTCTTTTTTGAAGGCACAGAGACGATTAAAAGAGAATTAAAAGATGAATTGTTGCGCTTATCTTGATTAAAGTCATTAATAAAATTAGACATCATCAGGCAATTTACAGTTGGGGCCAGATTAATCTAAGATCACTGTTGTAAGTTGCACACAGGAAGATAAATAAAGGCTGAACCTAAGTGTGAATAAACACGTTACACAGATAATTATGTGATTCTTTTTAAGATGAAATGACACAAGGGCAAAAGAAAAACAAACAACTTTAAACTACCTTCAGGCCACACCCCAGACAGTGATGTCGCTGCAGGTGTTTCAACTGTCAAATGTAAGCGAAAATGTATCATCTCAAATGAAATGGCTGTCAAATGGAGACTCACCGACTGTGAGCTGACCGGTCAGCTGGCCTCGGTCGTTCCTGACATTCAGCGTTACGTTCTTCTCTGACCGCAAGACCAACAAGCTGTCCTAGGGGAAGCATGAATGGGGAAGGAGCGAGGCAGATCGAGGGAGAAAGCAAGAAAAGAAATATGTTAAATCTTAAATATATATATTATATTGGGATCGCTTTAGCAGGAAGAGGATTCTTGATTCTTTTCATTTCTATTGGTTTTGATAACATTGTACTCACTGAGGTCTGGGGACACATCACTACAACAAAGTCCAATAGGACAAGAAGCACAAGAAGTCAGACATGTGGTCAACAAACAGTTAAACCAGATGATGTAGTAGTAGTAAAAGTACCACTATTTAAGAGCTGCTTTAATCTGTAAAAAGGGTTGCTTCTAGGGATGCACTCAGAGAATTATGACACAATTTAATTCCTGTGTAGTATTTTTTTTGTATTAAACCACAATTATCCTTAAATCCCCCATACTAGTCTAATAGTGTCAATGCAAAACAGGTTGTACTGTAAAACCTTTTTAAAAAGCCTCTCAAAATCAATCTTTCCTAGATATGAACCACTAAATTAAACTACATTACGACTAAAATTGAACAAATCAAAACTAAATTATCCAAAGATGAGTAATGAAGTGTAGGTAGAGTTTGAGGAGAAAGGGGACGGAAGGGTGATTGAGCTGGAAATGTGCATTTTCCATCGGTGACAGGCGTGGGTGTATCCTTTCTTCACTGCAGACATTTTAACTCTGGAGTTCTGCTTCCTGGCAGTTTAGCGTTTTACAAGTATATGGCTGTTTGACATTTGAATGATGGCACACGTGTGTCGCTGTGTGCATGCTGAAAAGGCTTCACACTCCACGCAACAGTTTTACCTCGGTTGTCTATGAAACTGAAAACAGCTCACGATGCAGAGGATATTTTTGGAAATATGACTAGTTCCTTTGTTTTGAAAAGTTATTTGTCATTTAGCAAATATATTTTCTTCTTCTTTCTTCATACACTCTTCTCACATAAGTTTACTTTGCTTAACTTCAAATGCACATAGCTGTTGCTTTGAACTCCTGACCCACTTATATCTCACGATATTGAGTTCATATTAATAGTTTCTTTCTGTTGTAAATAAAAGTGACATTTGTTAGCATTTAGTCAGTTGCACATTTGAGCGGATAAATTCTGCCGTGACGCAGCTAATAGGTTTGATTAACTTCATGCTCTCCCAAAAGAGGCATCGAATTGTAGCAGATTATCTCAAGTTTGTGCGGTGGTGTAACTTTGCAGAGGTCATTCGGTTCATTTTCATTCCCTGCCAGTTGCTTCCCGATATAAATGCACGTCATGAACGGAAGTTCTCCAGGAAGCACAGCATCACGAAGAAATCTGAGTTCTTAACTTGAAGTATCCCTTTTAAGAGTTTATAGGTCTTAAACTGTTTCCTGAGGGGCCATGACTGAGACGCTGTTGCTCTCCTCAACACTACTTTGGGATCACATAAAAGGCTTTTTAGTCACTGCGCCTGCTGAGGAAGGTCAAGTGCAGATCAGAGTGAATGCACATAAATGGAGCCTGTTGTTGAAGGTGCAGTGGGCCCCGTCAGACTGAAAAATTACCATGGCTGCTGTACGGCAAAGGATGCTTCCCTGCATACAATGAATAACATCACAGCCGAAAGCAAGAGCACAGCACGCTGCTTCAATGAAATAGTGTGAAAACAAAGCAACCTCATATGATGGTACTATCTTTCTGCGAGTGTAAAATAAAATGCAGACATCTGAAGTATAGATAAAGAGCTCAGGGTTTAACTGTAATCCTAACCAAATATTTGCATAAATACATTTGAATTTTAATTATATTTGATTGTTGTGCTGGAAGCCAATTTGCATACTGAGCTGAGCAAGTAAATATAATGAAGAAAACATGTCACAAGTTGAAAAGGTACGCTTATTATATCTTAATTTCCTCATTCAAATATCAAATGTTGCAGGCAGAATCATTGCATGCAGGGTACAGGCTGTTTTGGAACATGTTTGCAGGCATATTTAATATTTCTCATATAAACCCCCCCCCTGTATTTCATCGTAATAGTTAGCCAAATTAAATTGGTTCTAGCAAACAGGGTTTGAAGGGTGTTCAGATCTCTGAGGCGCTGCTGCTGCTGCTGCTGCAGTTTGCTCTAAAAAGCTTTGATTTTGTGAGTCAAACAAGTGGATGGCTTCAGCCCCTCATCGGCAGACTTGAATTCAGAACTGTTGCTTGGAATCATCTTTGTCGTGCATCTCCAACGCAAGTGGGTGAGACTCAGTGAGGCAAGTTTCACCCCAATAAAGATACACCTGCATCAGATGTTATTTATAGATCACTCGGGGTCCCCAGAGACAATAACGAGAGCCAGCAGTCTGAACAGCAGAGATTTGATAAACTGTATCTGGGCACCGTGTTGCCTAATACCACATTGTTTTTCAGACTGAGGCAGAGAGTTAATTTCAAAGCAAATATGCAAGCTTTTACTTAATTTCAATAAAAACAATTTTTTAAAATATAAATACAATTGTATCAATAGTTAAAAATGTAAATGTTAACCACAAGTGGCCAATTATTCTTGGTAATTAACATCACACCTCTTATTAAAACAATGTATATTTATACCAATTTACACTTTGTGTTCATCGCAGGCTTTATTATAATTTGCACAGGTTTTATATGATTTTGGGGAGTTTTTTTATTTTATTTTATTTTTTTAAATCAAGAAACAGATTGTAACTGCCCACATGTCCACGAACAGTAGAGTTGTCAAATTTGACCTCCGGAGTGCCGCCACTAATGGAGGTGAGAGTCGGCATTGTTCCTAGAAGCAGAAGCTGGGGAGGGTCACAGAAATTGTGGCATCTTACCATCAGATGGAGAGACTTAGATGTGCAGAAATCGAAGCTGTTGCACATACCTGGCCTTCTGCCTCCCTTTACAGCCTCCTACCGTTTGCATTAGTGGGCTTTAACCATGTGCAGATGAATCAAATGCCAAAGCTGCAGGCTAAACACTCCAGCAGATGGAACAGATCTTCCTCTGAACACGTTCAAGAAGAGAGCAGGCACCAATCAGTTAAATCGGCTCCAGTATTTCTTAGCATAAATAAAATACTTGCGTCTCAACGGTCCATGATTGAAGTTCACTGGAAAACGCCCATTTACAAAACACTAAAAACAACAAATCTGAGTGGACTGACCACTCTGCTAAAGATATATCACTGCTGCTCATCAAATCTAATTTGACCTCTGTTGTCCTCAAGCAGCGGCAGATTTTACTCTAATGCATGTGAAAAACAGGAAGACAAATCACTAAACCCGAGATTTGTCTCCTTTCTGCATTCCTTTCCAGTGTTTGTAGAAATAAAAAAACATCAGTGAATTAGCTCAATAAGTAAAATGTGACTTTTGCAAAAATACATTTGATGTACTCAATCATTTATCTTTCGTTTACTCTTGACCAAAACAGAAGCATAGTCTGTGTGGGTTCAAAATTGTTCCACTTAGTGGATCTGTTAAAAATACTCTATAACAGTTGTGTCAGACATGTCAGGTTGGATTGAAAAGTCAAATGTAAAAAAGTTCTAGAGCATGTGAAGCCAACAATTTTATTTGACCAATAAACAGCCATTACTACAGCGTTGTCAGAAGCCAAAATGTTCTGCAAACGGCTGCAACAGCCACACTAAAGGTTCGCAAACAACAATATTCATCTTTGAACAAGTATTTTTTGTGTGAGGAAAGTGAAAGTGGCACGAAGTGCCGGCCCAACGTTTGGTTTCACAAACACTTGAAATTATGATTGCAATGTTCCCTCTGGCAGGTGAAATTTCACATAGGGCGTAGATTTCAAGCCTGAAATTACAGCCACTTTGTTGCTTCCAGGCGAGTGAAATTTCAAGTGTCAAACTGATTTTACATGCCTGAAATTATAGCACTATTGTGGTTTTTAAATGTGTAGCTGGGAACCATTGTGTGGCAATCATGTGCTTGAAATTAAAGTGTAAACCAGATTTCAAAACATTTGAAATTAAAGGTCGTCCTGTGGAATCGTGCGTGTGCTGTGCCGTCTGTAAAAGCTAACAGGCAGGTGGATGGATAGACATGTATAGGGGAAGTCTCCATGGGGAGGAAAAATAATATACAGAACATTGCATCCATCCATCTGCCATTTGATGGACAGCCCAGGACAGGTAAGAGTGAAAGCTGCTGCCAAAAGAGGCCAACATTAGTCACACACATTAAAACAGTCATAATATTGAGTGTCTGTAGTCCAATTTACACTTGAACCTTCAGGCAGGAGTGCCACACAATGCCCATCATTTCAGATGCAAAAGCAACAATGGGGCTCAAATTTTTAAGTGTTTGAAATCAAGTCTGCACTTGAAATTTAACCTGCCAGAGGCACACTGTTACCAAATCACAAGTTTGGAGAGGGGAGGTGTGACCGCCTGGGTTCACACACTGTGGTGCGCAGCAGGCAGGAAATGTGAAGCATCAATACTGAGGGCACGGGAGCTGGGACTCTGCTACCTTAGTGTATAAAAGACAGTCTGACACAAATTATATAAACCAGTGTGTAGTCTGTATAGGACATGCCAGGGCATAGAAATTATAACATTAAGTAGAGAAATGTTTGATATCATATAGTGTATCATGATGTATCGTGAGTATTAACCCATAATACTTTGAGTACAGACCAAAGAAATTCCATGGCATCTAAAACTGTCTAGTACCGAAATCTGACCGTGGATTCGCCTGTAACCACAACACTGACATATTGTCATCTTATAAAGTTGATATGGGCAAACCTACAACAGTCTTTTTCATATCCAGCAGATATGCAGAAACATCAGCATTCATCTGGAGTCCAATCTTCTGTTTAAGTCTCTCTGGGTCTCCACCAACTCCCAAGGGAAATATCTGGCTCTTTAGCTACTAAATGCTCAATTGTGTTCAGCAGCTAGTTGATAACTTTGTCTCTCTGCTGTTTAGTGCTGGTTATGTAGTGTAAAAGGGGGTTTGTAAAGTATTTTGCCTGAAAACAGCTGCCTGCTGCTGCAAAACAATGAGCAGAAAGATGCTAAAACTCTGTAGAGCTGAGGAGAACCGGGATCGATCCCTTTCACATCCAGTAACAACTGTTATCAGTAACAAAACATGGGTGTTGTGTTGCCACTGGTGTAGAAATACTTCACAGCAATACTCCGCACTCATCATGATAAGACACATTTTTGCAAAATCACAAAATAAAAATGTAATTTATGTTCAATGCTACTGTGTACTGTTATGCAACATGTTCAAATTACTAAATGATTTCACCATATAGCTTCATTCCTTTTATTACCTGTGTCACATATAGTTTACAAGCTTATAGTCTTTGATTGCTGTTAGATTTGTTTTAATCTCTTTTACCGTGTGGGTATTTGTTGACCTTGGTGTTGAACTGCTGCATACAATTGCTCCTTGCAGCGTTATATATAGTTATTAGTATTGAATTGAAAATACTAAATTGCCAAATATCAATACACGATTGGTCTGCAATACAGAATGGCTGCAAACTACAAATACACAAAAAAAGCATAACATATCTGTACATAAAAAGTGTTGAAAAAAGGGGGGGGAAACTCTATATTTTTTTATTTTGACCTATAACAACATTTGCAAAACTCTACAGAACACATTTGTTGTATGCTGTGTTTTTTTTGTAGTTTGGCAGAAAATGCAACCAATGTAAACTGTATGTGCAAATTACATGCAACTGGGAGCGTTGATTTAAGGGCAATTTAGCCTGTAATTTTCTGCCAGCTACCAGAGTTCCTGCCAAAAACACCAAGGGAGCTATTTCCGCTTGGTATTCACAGATTATGGCTTCAGTCATTGGTAAAGATTCAAAGCACTGATTGATCCTTGAGAAATAAAACTCATAAAGCTACTTTGAGTTCCGCCTCGACAAGCAGCATATTTAAAAAAAATAATCATACTATATTTAACTTATAATATCTGAGGTGCACTACAGAGGTCACTGCTGTTTTGTGGTAATGGCTTATTGATCAATGGTGGTTATCTGACTGAAGAACAGCACTGTGCACTGTGTGGTGTAAACTCATTGGATAACCATAATCCCCGTTCTCACAGTGCTTGACATATTTCCTCAGGTGAGAAATATCGAGTGACCCACAGAGATTTTTGTCCTGCAAATATCTCTGGTGCCGGTAGATAAGGGGGCCACTGCACAGCATGTCTGTAAAACAAGACAGTAAAAATGTCTGCAGGTGGTATTGCACCGGGGGATGAAATACTGGCTTTGTCCAATGTTCGGCTTGGGCGTCTGGTATGGCCTTGAGGTGTTTGCTATTGCTAACCATGCGACTGTTATATTTAAATCAACATTTAGCTCCGCCTAGAACATCAAAGAGCAAGAGTGGGCAATTCCAAGTTGTTACTCAATCTGCTGTAGCAAATTGTACCCACTATCGAGCCACTTCCTCCATCTACGTCCCTCAAAATATAAATTTACATGGAACCCCAGCTTCTAGTGCTTGAAATTGCTTTCCGCACCATGCCTAATCACTGAAAAAGGGGATGATCCAACTGAACGTTTGTGATTCGTGTGGGAGAAGCAAATTTGGATCAACTTTGCACTGGAGCTGTGTTGGTTAATCTACTAAACATCAAAGAGGAGAAAGGAGAGGGAGGAAGTGGAAGAGGGGAATTTATCGCGTGGGCTTGATTGGAAATCCGGCGGTGGGGGGGACTCTGGTCCCTCTGTAATCGTCTGTAATCTCCTGTTGGGTTGTATGTGGCCTGAGAGGAGCCGAGAGGCAGCCTATTACCCATCTCCTGCTGATGGGAGGCCCTGATAGTGCACTGTTGAAGGATGACAGGAAATGAGGAGGAGGAGAGGGGCACTGGACAGAGAGAGTGTAATCTCTCGTATCCAGGCACAAATAGGTAACATCAAAGTATCAAGTCAGAGCTGAGGTGGAAGTTGGCCTTTGTTATTAATGAATTGATCATAACTTCCTCAACACTGTGAAATCAATACCAGCTTGTGTACAGAGCTTTTCCCGTGCGTTTCAGTCGATGGAAGTTATTCGTAGTTCATCAGTGCTACAGTGTATTGATCAACAGGCAAGTTGAAGTTGTCGAGAAGAGCAAAGGGAGCAACTTACCCTTCTGGACTGGATCTCATTCACGTAGAGAGGCAGGAAAAACTCAGAGATTCCCTCTAGGCGAATCCCATCCTGGTTCAACCGCAGGTTTCCCATTCCATCCTGAAACAGAATCGGCGACGTTGTGAGGAGCAGTGCAGATTTTCCCAATTGATTCAAAAAGGATATATGGCTTCCCAAAAGCCTAAAGAATATTATCCCGCTGTCACCGAACTGAATTAGCTAATGTGCATGAGCTGCTGCGTGCCAGACAGGTGGACAGGGCCGCGGCGCTGAGTGACGGGGAAGAAGTAGGACATGACATCGAGGTGACAACGCCACATACACTCAGTGGTGTCAGGGTGACAGGCTGCATGCAGTGGGAGGCCGACTGAGGTGAACCAGACTAATGTGGCAGCTGTGGATGTGAATGTTGAGGAGACTCGTGAAAATGACAAAAGAAAGTATCAGGTGGTCCTGCAGATTTACATGCGTTGGCTTAGTACTGATGTTTACATCATTATAACCATAATTAATAGAGGTGGTGAAAACCACAACAGCGGCATAATAAGAGCACACAAGTGCACTGTAAAAGCAGCGAGTATATACACAAGAGGACTAAATGTAGGAATGCACTGATCAGATAGGTAATCAGGGCAGATACAGAAATAAATGAGATGATTAAGTATCAGGCAGCGTTAAACGAACAATACCAGAATGTTTTCAGGTTTTAGTTTGCAGGCTGGGCTCGCAAAACTCTGCGTATATTTCGTCAAACTGGCCATTGAGTTTCATTCATTTCTGTGCGGTATGAAAATGGTGTATCCATCCCCATGAGCATCAAGAGTTTTATTAAAGATGCGTTGCAGCCTGGTAATCACAGTTTTAGTGCGTATTGATTTTAAAAGGCTGCAGTGAATTACCTCATAATTACGATGTAACTTTGACAAACGTTAATGCAGACTTGATGTTCACGGTGACGAGTTCCACAACTGTTAAGAGTCTGCTACTTTATTTTCAAATTGTACAGTCATGAACGGAAGGCAATGGTGGCCTGGACTGCAGCGTGGTTTGAAAAAAATGGTTGGTTGTGATTTGTAGTAAATAGGCTAGAATGTACAAAACCATTGGTATGGTCCTTTAATAACTTATGAGCAGAGTTTTCCCTAAATGATGTTAGTCTGGAAGCCTGGATCACTCAGCTAGATGCTTACATTACATTACGTTTACATAACATAACTGCATTTCATTTAGGTGAGCTCGCTGCAGGATCCTGCTGTTGTATAATGCTCTGGGACACTTTATGGAACTGAGCCGTTGTTAACAAAATGTGTTTCGCTATGACAAGTCAAAATGTCTGCCATGAAAAAGGTTCATAACTACATAAAGATCTCACAAAATGTGCACTTAAGCACCCTGGAAACTGAAAATGAACTTTCAACAGAAAATGCATCACAATTAAAAAAGTATATACATTTATAAATATGGATTTTTCACCTCACTGTGTTCACCTCACAAATAGATGGAGATAGTGAATAAAACTTTTTTTTCCAGTGACAACCTTAAAACTAGGAAACAATGCTCTCATGTATCCACTCAAAACAGAGTTAACAAATCCGGGGTGTAGTTTGGCACGGGGCACGTGTTTTCTTATTGAGTCCTGAGAGATGGGGAGCAGCAGAGTACATTTTCTGGAGCGACACCAGCACTGATAAGGTCTCTTACTCGTGACGCAGACTGATGGAAGGCAAAGGAGTAGAGGAGTGATAGCAATAGTCAGGGGACGCATCCGTCACAGAGGAGGGGATGCTGCCATCCCAAGTTTGTTGACAAAATGGTAAATGGTGTGCATTGTCCCAGGAAATGTCACAGAAGCTCGTCTCATGTGCCTGTTTGCTTTCCGTTTGAGAGTAATAAATTCTGTGTCAGCCGGTGCTGCTGCCAAGTTTCTAATTCTTTATCAAATCTAGATGAGACAAAGCACACAGCATGAGATATGGTGGGCCTGCAGGAGTAAACTCTTCAACGGAGGCTTTGTATTAGGGTCGAAATAAAGAAAGAAAACAATTAAACTTGACCCGAGTGCAGTTACATGAATGTTCGTTGACAAACTCTTCCTTAACCTTTGACACAGTGAACCGCGCAAAGTAATAGATTGACATCGATAGCCATTGTTTTAACATGGCACAGTACGGGACTGATTGCTTTTCTCGCATAGCATTTCATTTGACATCAAGCCGTGCTGTGCACTGAATGCCAGGTACTTACATTTCCAAATTTCTAAGCTTCTGATTGGATTTTAATAAATATTATGTAACTGCAGAAGCCTAGTTATAAGCCTTTTTGTTGATTTGTTTTAAGTCTATAAGACTTTTCCAAACTATAGTCTCTTTAAAGCAGTGTCTTTTTTTGTCAATTGACAAAAAATATAATCTGTCACGATTTTGATAATTAATTGATTGTTTAAGTCATTAATAAAGCAAAGTCTTTGGGTTTTACATGGTTGGTCTAACCAAACAAGCAATTTGAAAACATCCCATTGGGAATTTTGATGGGCATATTTCAGTTTTCTGACATTTAATGGACAAAACTGCTCATTTGTTAAAACTTTGTAATAATTGATTAAGTTAGTAATCATAAATTCCGGCTTTTTCCAGCAAAGACTAGTTGCCAAGAACAGTAAGTGTAGAGTGTTACACTTAAACTGGGAACATCAATTCACTCTAAGTTATTCAATATTATGAAATATGTTATTTTGAATAATGCCGTGCTGTACTCACCACTGAGAAATTCATGACCTTCATGATCCAGACTGTGAGGGCCAAGTTAACTATCATGGTGACCAGGAGCAGCAGCAGAAAGAAATAGAGGCATCGTTTCCTCCAGCCATACAGACCCACTGGGTATACGGCGTCACATCCTGGTCGCTGGAGGTGCAGGGACTGGGACGCGAGGATAAACTGCTCCTGGGTAATCTGAAAAGAAAAACACACAGACAGACACACAGACAGAGACACAGACACAGACACAGACACAGACACACCTTAATGTTAGCTGGCTGTCAAGAATATAATCACTCCACAGAAGCAATCACATATTCTAAGTGGTTATTACCTTGCAAGCACCACTAAAAGTGACACTGGGTTAAGGCATAGCTGTATAATCCTGCATTTCTTTGAAAAGTGGTGCTACTACATAAAGAACAAAAGGTGAGAGCATAGCATGAATGTTAGCTGGGTATTACTACAGCCTGAAAACATCCACGCTTGGTAATTAAATGGAATGAGAGGGGGACATCTCGACCTTTAATACACTAGGAACTGATTTTCTTATCATTTTGTATGGAGGGTTGCAGATTTATTTAAGGAAAATGTTGTTTGCCATCTTTGCAATGACATGCCTGGGCACGCCGGCCCAACACACTTTGAGAAATTGAACTAGAGTAATTCATCAAGATGTGTCCCTAAAAGACAAGGTCATTTGGGGGACTTTATTTTATTAAAAAAGAGATACCAAATCAGAGTTCACAGTCTGGGGGAAGAAAAGAAAAAGCCACCAAAGGGAAGGGGAATCATCACTCAAGATTCATTGATTACAAGTTAACCATCAGTTGGGGGAATAGCCAGCCCAGAAGTGGAAAAGCTCTTAAATGGCACATTTATACTTCTCTGTTATGTCAATAAGCAGAACTCTGCAGCCAAATCTAATGAACTAATCATAGCGATTTATGCAAGTTACAGTCCTGGAAAACAAGGTCCTTGACATTTCTGCATGTATTTATGTACTTTACAATGAACATTTCATTTGTATGGATTTAATAACATGCCGCAGCTTTGTTTACAATGCTAATTACTTGTTGACATTTTGTCAAACTGGATCCCTGTGTTCACAAGGATAGTCTGCGTGAGTGACAGCTCCCTGCAGCCGACCTGTTTCCCGTTTCCCCTCTGGCTGAGCTTTTTATCTGTTACTCACCATCAACATTTCACATGCTGTGTGCACCAAGCAGCTCCGTCCAGCAGAAGACGGAGAACAACACTGATGGAGACGGTTGCTGCTCTCTAAAGCCCAGTCTGTACATATGAAATTTCCCGTTGAGAACAAATCGACGGCTGCTTTTCCTTCCGCTTAAAACTAATGAAAACAGGAGGTGGATTACGAAACAAAAGGATCAATTTGGTGCCAGAGAAATGTTTTCTACTCCGGCTGAGTTACTGAGTGCCTGCCAGCCGCTGGGGAAGCAGCTACATGCGAGCTCTGATCTGAGATCAGAGAGGACGGTGCCTGGCAAGTGCGGCCGTCCAGGTCGAGCAGTTGCTGTTTCTCCAGTCGATCGTGACTGCGTGCTGACAGCGTGAAACTCCCTGTCGCTGGGTGCGGGGCTGGCTGAGCTCTGAGCTGGCTCTGTTCGGCTGTTGTTGGGATGAATTCATACTGAGGCGGCCTGCCATCCCAGTCTCTCGCATCCACAGTTAATACAGCAAAGCGTCTGCTCGTACAAAACAAGATAAAATGTCCAACAGCCACACAATGTTTTATTATGTCAAAAGTTCCTCATACTGTCAAGGAGCAACTATACATTTTTCATGCCAGTATAAAATGCTCCGCTGCATTAAACACGCATTTATAATTGACACACCCGTGCACAGTTTTCCTCTGAGGGACCCCAGAAGTATAATGCATGCACAACTCAAGTCTCAAACTGAGGAATCTATGCCCCACATGCTTTACTCACACTCAGCATGTCAATACCATAGGACACTGATGGCAGGTATCATTAGACTGTATGTTTTCCTAACCGGCAAAGACTCTTTAGCTCAGTAAGCTTAAGACTTTTGTCCAAGAGGAACTAAAAGACTTGACCAAGGTTTAAACAGTGGCAGGGACTGTCTCCCGTGCTCCCCTTGACTTTGTCAGCTCAGCTGCAGGAAGGAGTGGCGCGGTGGTACAGCAAGAGCCTGTTTTAACGACAGGGACAGCACATCTCGGCCTGTGATGGCACTTATTGTTGCAATAAATCAGTATCTCTTACAAGGGCGAGAAGCTGATGCATTTTAGCGATCGCGTGGTGTAGCGTATCAACAGGTAAAAGGCTGGAGCCAGAAACAGGCATACGTCCTTCATGCTGTCCAGGAATTCGTGCAGTATTAGACATTTCGACATTTACTTTGTGGATTACTTTCATTATTGATCCATCTGCTGATTAACTGATAATGAACGGAATTACTATGATCACTGACCAGTCCAGAACAAGATCAAAAGTTTTGATGGAGCGATTTACATCGTTTCAAAATGTACAAAGCCACTATAATACCGTGGGTGTCTGTTTACTGAAGCCTATATTTCCTAATCTTCCTCATCATTGACGCCACTCCTTGGAAGGGTGCGAATGATTGTCCAATCTCTACACCACGAAAACAATAACACAGGGCAGCGCGCTTCAAACGTGGCCTCTAACAAGAGTCTGCCGCTGCCTTACAACTTAATCCGCTCTTTAAGTGACTGCTTCCTCGGGTGAACAGTTTAGGTGACGGCTGCCAGTGGTGGCAGATGTCTCACAAATGGATGCTGTGACTTTGCAGCAAATACAAAATGACCCACATCGCTGGCCTAGAAATGTCAGCGATTCCAATTTAACCAGCGATACAGCTGAGGGACAAGAGCATTACGAGAGGTGCTTGCACAAAGGCTGACCATAACTCGCAGTGTCACGGAAGACTTTTCTCACCACACAACACTCAGTACGACCGCGTGCCGAGTTACAGATCATCTTCGAGACACTTTTTTTTTTTTTTTTTTTTACTCAAATCACACACACAGGGAAAAAAAACGGTTTAAAACCAGTCTTTTAGCCTACAGCCATGCCCCTGCTGGACAGATTCAGTCTATTTTCAGTCCACTGTTGCTAGGGGACACTTCAGCACTTGTAATTTCTATGGCAACCCACTGTTCACAACGCTAGTGGATCCTGTGATTTCTTTGCAAGAGTTTTTAATGCATATATTACCTCGGTCGAGTCATGCCTCCTAAAGCTCGGTTATTCACAGAGCAAATGGGGGAGTGCATAGTGGCTGGCGTATTGTCAGTCCGTCACTTCGGCATGCCGGTCACAGCTGACTCTCGCAAACATGCTGGACTGGACTGATCGAGGTGTCCAACGGCAGCAGGTACGAGGAACAACTCGGACTTTTAAGAATTTAAAATACTGATCGCAAAAGCAAGCTGTGCAGACACGTCACAATATGGTGAATCAGCCTTAGCACGTCTGACATTTAGCACTTTGTCACATGATGCTTAAATTAGGTTGGTGTGACCACTCCGAAACTGTACAACTAAAAACTTTGCACTTTTAATGTAGCAACTACAGAAAACGTCCTTATAATAATTAGAAAATAGGAGCAGTGTTAAGTTATGACAGATGGACACAAACTTGGCAACTATAATACAACTGTCTGGGATAAATAAGTAAATAAATATGTATAAATCCACCATACCAACCTTAATATATCTCTCTATTATATATATCCCATATAATTAAACAGCAATGTTTGCCCTCTTCAGAGCTCTGAAAATGACTCAAGTGAAACAGTCCAAGAGGAGAAAACGCTCTTCAACTGAACTACTCAACACTAATAAACACCCCGTGACGAGAGGTCTCACTCTGCTTCATGTTGAACGGACTGCGAGTCGTCTATCGCCCCATTTCCTGTTTCCTGTGTCTGGGATGTCCGTTGCCAACAGCATATCATCTTACAAAATGATTACGCGTCCTCATACATATTGCTAAGAAATTCTGAAGCGGTCATATGAGATCAGGGGGAGTCTGACACCATTTAATAAGTCTTCACACCCCAAATAATCAATTAGATTTTTTCCTTCTTGAGCCAAAACAAGCATTAAGAAACAAAACAAGTCTGAGCTAAAAGGTGGATTCACTGCTTGTTTTAACAACTTAATCAGTAACCTTTTTACAATATAAATTACAGATCTGTTCACACAACATGAATTTTACTTTGAGATACAAAACCTGCATTTTGTTATAATGAGAAAACAAAGCCATGTTTTACTTCCAGACATCACTAATTAGCAACCAGTATTAGTTAGTTAGTTGCTTTTCTTGTCCTATATCCTGTTCTATACTTTACAGTTTAAGAATTTTATACGCATTTGGTTCATCTTGTCCAACACACTTAAAAGTTATAGTATTCCCCTTCTCTGGCTGAAAACAACAAATTAGGCTTAAATAATCTAAGTGATACTGTTGACAATGGCCATATGAATGTGTGCAGATTTAGAATAATAGGATTAATTCAACTCTCAAACTTCCAATCAAAACAAAAGCCCAAACACATTTTTCTTTTGCACTCAAGATAACCAAGATGAGAACACTTTTAATCAGCCCAACAATTATTCTGTCTACAACCCTCATCCAAAAAGCCTTGTTTAGGCACAGCCGTGCAGCTTGATCTGTGATGAAAGGATCAAAATATGTTCCATTACGCTCAAGACAAATGTCAGCAGATTATCAGGAACAGATGGGTCTGAAATCTACTCGAAGCTACGGATGGTTTACCACCTACAGTCCTGATTATATGTAGTTTCTATTAATAAAAACTAAACACCTACACAGTAACTTGCTCCTCTAAAGGTACAATAAGTCATCAAAAAAAGAATCTTGCACTGTGCTGGAAAAGTCCCTGTGGATTTTTGTTGCAAGACCATATTATCTTTACTTCATCAATCTCTTTCAAGTTTTTGCTGAGATCTGTGTCACTTTCCTTTTTGCTGGGGGGTTGGAGGGGGGGGGGGGTCCTCAGAGCTTTGACTACAGAAGTTACAGCTGTATCCAGCCAACGCCAGCAATTACCCAGTAGTCCCTTCCCACTGCCAGCACGCCTCATCTTCACCAATTAGCGTAGAGAGTGATATTCCACATGCTGTTTTGATCAAACTGTGATGTGCTGCAGAGGCAGCGAAATGCAGCTGAGGAGCCCCTAATGACAGAAAATGAGACGTTATTAATGCTTGATAAAGTTAATCAGCAAATCGACGAGCACTCGCTCACTCAGCGGCGCTACAGGAGTCCCGCAGGGCCGCCTCAGCTGGAGGTGAGAAAACATTTGAGGTGTACTAATGACTGGAAAGCTTGTACTCATCATCCATCCTGCACATGAGCACAACTGCACACAGTCGCTGAGGCAGCAACGGGGGAAACGGGATGGACGCAATCCTGACACACACACAATCAAAGCACCTATTTATTTAGCTTCTGTGGGCTTTTTAGTTTCAACAGAAAGCCCAATCAAAAGAGACAGAGAAGCCTCAATGCACGCAATGCACAAAGTAACTGGGAAAGTCAATTACACTTCTCGACATGTGCAACTCGGTGCATTGACGTAACCATTTCACATTTTGTTGACGTGACAATCAAGCACGCGGGGCGACGGCGCGGCTGTCGATACTCGCTCGGCTCGGCTGTGAAATCCAATTTTTGTGGCTCCATCATCTCTGGTGGAGCTACAATTGCGCTGGAGCTCGTCAATGGCTCCGTCTTTTGTCGCACGGTTGCCCTTTACGGATGGGAGTGCTCTCCCGTCCAGCTGAAAGGAAAACCCCGCTATAAGTACGAGCGCGCTGGGGATCAAAGATCTCCAATAAGTCCGGCGCAGCGAAAGGTCGCAGCTGTTCAATCAGTGCACGCAAGCCAGCAAAGGGAGAACATCAGAGACTGTTTGACGCAGGGTTAGGGGAGAGGATTTCCTCTTGCTGGTACACGCAGGCCTGCTTTCGATGACACTTTCATGAAAACTATGCACGCTTGGCGACACAAAAGGGGTCGTTGGCACGCTGACCTTCGCATCATTTTATTAAATGTCCAGAGCTGGTTTTGTTAAGTCTCAAATGTTTGCAGCTCTGTCAGTTCCTTACTCTGTTGTTGATGGTGGCTCTGGCAGG
>JAVQJD010091726.1:0-22624 GCA_036023655.1 Nannoperca australis
CCGCCCCCCTCGTGGTCCTTGGAGAGAATGACGTGGACACTTAAGCGTAAGCATAGTGAGAAGGTCAAGGACTTCTCAGCTGTGCTTTCATGTTTGAGTGGAGAGACACTGATGTGACAGCAGCACCTCAAACTGTACTTCCATGCATCTTGTTCGCCAACTCAAACATCTCCTCCCCCCTCAATCATCCCATTGTTAATTAAGAGAGACACTCCTTAAGCGCTCTTGGATAATCTCCCAGGTAATTAGTAGCCACGGCCCTTTGCCCAGTTCTCACCAGTGTCTCAGGATACCTCGCTGTGGTCCTGTTAGGACCGGAGCTGGTGGCGCCTGGTGGGCGACGGCGGCTGCCTCGCCTCGTAACAAAGTTGTGTGATCTCAGATTGAGCCGTCGGTAAACACGGCACGGAGCAGCGCTGCAGTTGGCCCACAGTTTAGCACTCCGTCCTGCAGCTCGGGTTCACAGGGACGAGCGAGCCAAACTCAGTGACGCCATCCAACAGCTTCGTTGAGCTTCACTCAGCCAGAGCTGTGAAACCCGCCGCTCCACTGTGTTGCACTGAGTCGCTGTGGTTGGTAGGAAGGCAAGTTGTTTAACTTTATTCTTGGGTGTTTGTCTGATTAATTGATTCATCGTTAAGGTAATTTATTAAGCAGAAACTCAGCAAGTATTCTCTGGTTCCAGCCCCTTAAATGTGAGGATTTTCTGCTCTTCTGTTTTAAATCATTGTAAACTGATGATCTTTGGGATGTTGCTGTAAAAACAAGAAAAAAAACAAGCACCTTTAGTGGCCCTACTGGACCTACGTGGAATATCCCGCAAGGATGGCGTTGCAGATGCCGGCGGAGGCCATCTACTGGACCAATTCCAAAAATAATGGTATTAGTCCAGGTTTAAAAATACCAGAGTTTCCCTTTAAAAAATCCCAGGTTCACAATTGATGACAATATGAATTCAATTCAATTTACATAGTGCCATATCATAACAACGTTATCTCAGGTTGAGACCAACTCTTATGAACAAATGGCTTCTTTTTAAAACAAATGAAGGAGCAGCTTTAATCCTTCCCTCTCAATAATTCTTACCATGGAATGAAAGCAACTCGGAGGTAAACAAGAGCCTCATGTCACAACTGTAATTAAAGGTTTAGTTACCGAGTATAGATCCAATTGATCATGTTCTCCAACCAAAGCCGACATCCACCAAACAACCCCTTAATCACCCTGGAACCCGCCTCAGCCGGAAGTTAAACCTCTCATTATGAGAAGAAACATCAATACCAGGCAGGGATTGGAGGACAGGGGCAGTAAACGAACCAACTGGACAGTCCGGAAAGTGGAAGTGGCCGTGATCATGGTGATTTTTTAGTTTTAACCCCTTAACATGTTGTTTTTCAGGACCCCTGAACCGTGGTTCTGCTGTACGGTTCATTAAGACCTGCTCATACTTCACTGTTCCCCTGTGAGCGGCAAGCTCTGGGTAAACTGAACTTTCCACTCAACCAGCCACCAGAGTCCCCCTGACCTTCAAAAACAATATCTCCCTCCCTCCTCCATTTAAAATGGCACTGGCAGCCGTGAATATCCCTGCGGGCACTTTCTGAGCTCCTTCCACAACGTTGTAGTAAACTAAGAGGCCCATGGATCACTGAAGCTATGACTCTTTAACTTGAAGTTATTTTGTCTTGGTGCAGAGGAGGAAAATGGTGCAGGTTACTATATTTCACAGAAATATTCAGTTTACCACAGTCAGGTAGGTGTTCTTTGTAGATGCAATAATAAGAAATATAACCTTTAAGTTTTTATTTTAACGGGAGAACCATTTTTTTATAAATGTAAATGTAAATACAAGCAGAACCTTTGAGAATAGTGTCTATAAAAACTATTCACCCTCTTGGAAGTTGCCATGTTTTATTGATTTACAAAACTGAATCAGAGGGGATTTAATGTGGCTTTTTTTAATGCTGATCAACAGAAGAAAAATACATTTAATGTAAAATAAGCCACTTCAAAATAAAAAAAAATCTACTTTGATTCAGCAAACTTCTCAGAGGGTTGAAGACGTTTTCCAGGTACTGCATTGTATTTACAGTCTCAGAAAGACAATAAAGGACTGTTTCATCAAGGAACTCAAGATAAAGATCTTGAACTTTCCTCTGAAATAGATGTTGACAGAAGCACAGGATCCATATGCTGCTGACAGAAACCCCTCTGAGGCTGCAAACAGCCATGCATCCATCCGTCCATCCGTCCTGGGAGAGATGAACGGAAGAGTGATTAATAATAATTTACTGAGCGAGGAGGCTGTTAACTTATTCCCTTCCTTTCACACCACTCAATATCAATTACAGAAGCTCTCTGCTCCTGTCAGTGTTACGGAGGAGGTCTTCTGGAGAGCTGATAATGACCCCTGGCTGCTTTCAGTGGGCAGGAGGCAGGAAATGAAGAGGCTGACTGCAACAGGTTGCAACAGTATTTACCTTTCCACACATTTATGCACATAATGTGCAACTCTATGGCTCTGTTTCACATCTCATTTGTCTTTATATTGACCAGAAGATGTCGGTGTATTTGAAGTATTCAGTAAATGGTCACAAACTACTCACTTGGTTGTAAATGTAAGGATGCAATAGCAGAATGGTCACAGCCTGGTGACAGACCACCAGTCTCAAAGATCACAACCCAAAGCCGTGTTACATGGTTAACTTTAAATTCACAAATGTCACTTGCAAATAATGCTTTATGAAGAAGGTTAACGTAATGCTCTGCAGTGAGTAATGAAGTATGTTACATGCAGCTCCACGCTCGCTGTGCTGAACAGACAGACGTAAAGGTTAACAAGCTCTTGAGATTTCAGGTTGGAGTGAATAAAGAAGCAGCACTGTGAAGGGGGGCTTCTTCACGGTAAAGAGGGACTTTTTATTCAACTTGTACTCTATGTTAATGCCTTTATTACAGACAGTAGGGAGAGGACAGGCGGTGGACTCTAACCAGGGTGTGTTTGCTAACCTCTGAGCCACAGGTGTCAGCCATTTTTTAATTCATCAACATAACATGCAGATGCATCTCTAGTCAGTAACAAATGTCACTTTGATTTGCCCTGAATGATTACGATTGTCTCCGATGTTCCAGGTGACGCCCTCAGGTCATCATTACCCACTGGCTGCTGACAGTGGCAGAATAGGCAAACATGTATATTTGTTGTGTTTAAGATGTTGCATTTATTAATTAATGTGTCCAGATGGCCTGAGCCCAAACTTTGCCATTGGACTACTTTCCATTTTAATTTATAGACATAGATATAAATGACTGCTGTCAGGAGCTCTGGGTTGTAAAAGTGGTGTCACACTGACCATTGAAACTCGCAGCGTGTTACAGGCAGCACAGCAGCAGGCAGCCACACCATCACTCACAAGTGGTGTAAAAAAAACACAGCAAGGTGACTACAGCTGAGCGGCAACGGTCCTGACAAGGCCAGAGCCGAGGGCAGGAGGCAGGGCCCCAACACACCAGCCAGCTGCTAACCCTGACACCAAAACACAGGGCAGCACAGCGGACTGCAGCTGCATCCTGGGAGAGGGGAGCATGGTCAGGAGGCGAGCTGCGGTCGCATGTAGATCCTGACACGAAGAGACACAAAAATAACCAAACTGACTTAAAGAAAATATATATATATATATGTGTGTGTGTGTGTGATACTCCACCCAGAGTAGAGCCAAATGTGTTCCAGCTCATCAGTGCAGGGGACGGATGGTTAATACTACAAAAGCAGATCTAAGGTGGAGATCTACTTTGTGTTTCTGGATGCAGTGATGACTGTAAACACACCTCTGACTGTCCAACATTTGATTTAAAAAAGGCACAGTTTGTGATCCACATGTGCACAGGGCAGTGCTGTAGGATGCTACAGAGCGTGAGAGCAGAGCGCCACTTTACATCACACCAAACACCTCGTAGCTGTCCGAAATAAACACACGTACATATATCTGAAGAGACAACGTCTTAACAGCGTCATATTTTCTCCCCCGTCCTCCAGAAACACTGCAACAAACTAACAATCTATAGCCCAAGCTGTCTCTGCACGCTACGTAATGTACAGTTCGGGTTTTCTGCACTAAAGAAAAATTGATCCACAGATAAAAAGAGAAAATTCAAAGGAACGAGGCCAATGGACAAGATTTATGAGCTAAAGCCGTGTTTGGACCCTGACCCTGACGTCTAAAGACTGATAATCAAGAACTCGGTTTGGAAATGTTTCACATGGTTATTAACCCTGTTCTTACGATCATATCTTTCCCCCGTGATGATCTGGGAACACTCGCCACAACAGAACCCGAGCAGTCACATGATCAGACAAGCAAACAGTGAAAACAATCCCTCAGTGCACAAGAAAGTAGCGAGCGTCATCTCCGAGTGTTATCTCTCAGATACATGGAGGGAACACCGAGCTTTGACTGGAGCCATTTTGAATCATTACCCTGTGTTGTAGAGCGCCCTGCACGAGCACCAGTCAAACGCATGAGGTGCCTGGGGGGTGGGGTGGGGGGTGAAAGGTGCAGCTAAAGCGCCAGACAGTGGACAGCCTGTGGATGCTGCTGTGTTTGTGTGTTGTTTACGCGAGCTAGAAGGCGGTGGTGGAGGGGGTGGAGGGGGCGGAGGGGCGCCACGATTCAGTGGTGTTGTGATTTTAATGGCGGGGGCCCAGAACGGGCGGTTTATTTCCGTGCGACGCCCGGTGAGTGACGGTCCAATCAAGCTTGGGATGGGCTGTCAGGCCTGTCAGGCTGAGGAATGAGAGGAGATGGGAATCAAAGACACCGAGCGGGAACGGACCGTGATGGACGGACCCGAGCACAGCAGCCACACCAGTGAGGGGGGGGGGACAGAAATATGTCGGTAGAAAAAGAGGAGCTCGAGGAAACAGAAGAGAACTGGGAAAAAGCAGAACGGGCAAATGAAAGAGCATAAAGTCTTCAACATATCCGGATAGAGAATAATTAGCTTAGTGTCTTCTTACCGATCCAGCGCATCACGGAGGTGAGGATCTGCAGATATTTGGTCTTCTGGGCGCTGAAGAAGGTGAAAGGCCCCAACATGAGAGTGAAGACGCTCTGCAGGAAGGGACACACGGGAAGAGTTGTTTACTCACGCAGAAAATACTCAAACAAACAGACAAACAAACAAACGACAGCTTAAAGGTTGAATCATCACAGAAAGGGACGACTTGTAAAAGCCAGCTTTGTGTGAGGACCTTCCTTTACTATCCAATAATACTGAGAAAGTGTAAAATGTCACAGCATAAATGTCAGAGAGTAAATGTGATTTACTGGGGATTAATATGAACCTCTGTACAAACCTACCTTTGACTTATATCAGGGTTTTAATCGATTGTTTCTGTGCACGACATGTATTTATTCAAGGTTATGGTCGTTCCTGAGGCTGTGTAGTGGTGTGTTTGTGTGTAAGTTGCTTATTGTGCAAACACTTTGTGGTTTCAGCTTCGTAAAATGGGAGAATTTGCTGCTTTTCTCCGTTTTATATTCATATAAACACGAGTGTCTTTGTGTTTCAAGTTACTAGAAGACTTCAGCTTCGGCTCGGGGAAAATGTGATGGGCATTTGTAACTGACACCCTCCTTGCATTATCCCACGTTTGTGTGTTTGCTGTTAATTCCAGCTTGCAGCTCAGTTGTAATACTTTGCCAGTGGAGACGTATCGTTCTCACAAGTGCTGTCAAAATCCCATCAGCTCTCTCAGAGATGTGGGAGCGGATAAACAGGTAAACCAATCCATAGTGCATCCAAAACTTCAAATCCTCTCAGGCCACGACTCCGATTGCCCATCTGATGCTTTTCTTTATCAAGAGCTGCAATCAGAGGCAGTGGCTCAGCTACTGTAGCTCCAATTCCATCAGCAACCCCCCCCACGCCTGCAAACGTACTCCCTTCATCCATTTCTTCCCTTGATTCCCCTTCTCTGACGCTCTCGGGTCTGAGTGGCATGTGAGCTTGTGTGCCATTTCATCTGAGGAGCAGCCTGCATGTTTCAAACCTCACGTGCACACCATCCAGTAAGACTGCAGAAATCAAGACTCAGGCGATATCTTCTTGTTTGGGGCGTCCAGAGTGACTTCTAACAACGCAAACAATCATTTCAACACTTATAAAGAACGAGCATAACATCTGGAATAAAAAGCAAGCAGGTTTTTGTAATAAGTTTCAGCAACGTGGCACTTTGAGAAGCCTGAGACACTTTAATAAAGGATGGATATCTATGGACGGCGATGTCGGCCTCTCTCGCTACAGACTGAAGTATCTCAGTGACTGTGTTGGAAAAGTACGTTGTGCTTCATCATCAGACCCAAAATCCAATATTCAAAAAAAAAGTATGATAAAGGTACCACATCTCAAATGTGTAGGTGACGGAGGACAAAGTACTCACGTTTCACTTGTTCAGCTGGCTCACATCTCAACAGAAGTGTCCAAAGGTTTGTTAAATAACCAAATACCTGCTAATCTAATGTTTTTCCCATCAGTCTCAGCTGTACTTTGCATTTAGTGCTAATTAGCAAATGTTAGCATGCTAACACTCTAAAGGAGGGTGTGCCCGGCGTTATGACGATGGCGCACTGTTTCCACTGTCAAGTTACATCCAGCAGATGGCGCTGATTTAACTACAGACCACCTTAAAAGCACCACAGAGGAGGAGCTTAAACATGTAAACAATGCACACTATTTCTCACCGCTAGCACGGACACGTTTGTGACAGGCGACAAATCAACACCAAACGCCACAAGAAGTCCGACCAAAGCAAAGACGAGGAGATGCTCATGTTGTTGTTGATTCTCAGGTGACAGCTGGTGTGTGTGTGTGTGTGTGTGTGTGTGTATATATATATAATTAGTATTCCAGATGTGTTTCTCAGTCAGGAGTCAATGGGTTTGCTGAACCAAACCATCCACAACTTCGTGACCTCGACCAAGAATGGTTTGACAGATTTATCCCCAAACACGATGCATGTGACTCACACCTACTGGAGGAAGACAGTATCACACTAAAATACTACACTTATGAGCACATGAGCTTTGATAAACATGACTGTAAGAGGGACGTATGATTCTGAACTGAAGCAGAAACGATGGTTTATCTGCATGTGAACGTGTTTGCTGTGTTTGAACCAATCAATGAGGGAACAAGGGAGCGATTTCAGACACAGCCAGAGTCCGCTCTTATTTTCAGGTGGACAGATGGACAGCTGGGCTATCTGTGGGAGGGAGGGGAATAAAAACACTAGCCTTTAATTCTGCTGAATAATGACGATGCCTTCGTGTCTGTATATTAAAGTATTACCGGCTGTCTTCTTGGCAAAGTGCAGCCTAAGCTCGAGCCGAGCCAAAACATAAATCTGCAACACCTATTGGAGGTAATGAATGAACCATTATGAAGAGAGATGTGTCTGAAGACCAAAGTGAAATTAATGGCAGCCGGCCGACAGACAGCAGAGTTTTAGTCCTGGATGTTTCAGCTCATTCCCAGAACCTCTGGTTTCTGTGTGACAGGTCTCTATAAACAAACACATATTTCAAGCTTAATGAAAATGGCGTATTGAGTTCTTGATGTAAAGAAATGTGTGACAACTACAACTGATTACCAGCGTGGCACTTTGAGAGCATTTACCACCACCAGTCGTTTGACTGTACTTGTAATATAGACTTTTGTTCACATTAATAGGCAGAAAGTTGAGCTCCAAACTTACCTGTTGGATGTTTTTAGCTTCCAATAGTGACTTTGTGGCATTATGGATATCTTTGGAGCAAATGTCGAGTGTCCTTTTACAGTTTCTTTTTACTTGTGCAAATATGATGGCTGTATTTCAGTAAGACACAAATTAATTAAAATGATATGGCATCGCTGTTTAAAACTGTTAATCTTGTTAAGTCCAGTTAATTGTATTTTTATACCACAGAATTTTAAATATGACATGCTTCAGGATCTGTAGTTCAGACAAAATGTACGGTGCAAGTTGGCAAAAGTTGAAAGTGTTTCAGTCTGAGCAAAGATCTCATCAATCTGCTTCGTAAAGATGCAGAGACGAGAAGAAAAAGCCCCTCAGACCCGCAGACAACCAGAGACATTGGTCAACAAGTCCTAATTTCAAAATCTTAAGTTACATCGGCTCAAACACAGACATGTCAAACTGCAGCCTGGTGTGGCCGAGATAGTAAAGGTCCCTGAGGGTTGAATGTTTCTGGACCACTCATGAATCAAGACTGCAGCTCCGATAGCTTATAACCTCCCGTGAGACCCCATACGAGTGGCCCGAGGACACTGGACTGCTCAACCGAATCTCAACAACGAGACTCTGAAAACACCGTCTTTATAGAGAAAGACACATTTGCACCAATTAGATCACCAACAAAGACAACAAGGTGGCTGCTGGGAATGGGAATGTCTTTCTGTCACTTTGAAAAGTGTTTTTTTTACATCAATCAAGGTGCCTGAATAGATGAGTCTGCAGGTTTTACACACAAAAAACCTACATTTTATCATATGAAAGTGTTCAAATGTCACATATGAATGATGGTTAATGATGGCTAACACAGCTAAATACCCAGGATGACTTTCATTTCCACAACTGTGCTTTTTCATGCATTTTTGCCCAAAAAACTATCTTTTAAATACCTTTGTACATGTGCTAAAAGAAGCAAAAGCACCAAGATAATTAGACAGTGAGGACATGCACAGTAAATATCTGAAGACGTATGTGCTCCGGACATTGGAAAAGCTTTTCAGTAAAAAAAAGAGAAGGCGGCACAGAAAATGTGAGGGTTTTAGGGAGGTGGAGGAAGTGTGAGTGGGCGAGTGTGAAGGCATCAGATGCCATGTGCTGGAAGGTGACTCAGACCCACACAGTTGGCATGACCACAGACCGACAGGGTCACTCGAGGCACGGCCAGCAGGAGATTACACCATTCCACCTTAAAAAATGTTTTAAAAAGGAGTGCTATTGTGCACTTTCAGAGGGACGACGCAGGAAGTGGGTCCAGTCCAGATGAGACTTCATTATGCATCCAATCAAACAGAGGCCTTATACTAAAGGAAGTCCTTTATGTCCCTGTTTTAGAAGTAAAGATTATTGTATTTCAGTAAGAATGGATTTCTGATCTGCTTCTGTTTAAATTTGCTGTTAATCTAAACTCTAAATCTAAATGTTGTTGATAAATTCTGAATAAAGTACATTTCACAGCACTGATTGTGATGAACGATTGTGAAGATTGTAAATATTTCAAATTAAAAGCCCACAATCCCTCCCTTTCCTTGTAGGCTTTTAATGTGAAATACTAGTGTTGCGTTTGGATTCTTGGTCATTATTTGGAAACCAGCTTTTATCTGAGAGTTTAGACTTTTTAGCCTCCTCACAAAACGTAAAGCTTTAGTACAGTAAGGTAGATCTTAGGACCAGACATGTTTTCATCTCCTTTTCTGGTGTTTTCCAGCTCACACCATCACGGATGAGAAAAGGGTCACGGTTGATGGCGCTCTGTGACCCACACTCTGGTGGTTATTTGGTGTCTGGCGAGCCTGGGCTGTGCACACCATCTCCACAGGTACTGACACAACAGAGCAATCATTAACACATGCAGGCAAAACACAGGAAACTACAACGTACACGTTTTGTTTGCCACATAACTTTGCTGCCGAGAGCTTTTTACACGACTGCTGTTACACATGCTGCTGTAAAACAGACGCAATGTGTTTGTGCACTTCAGACTTCCTTGTGTGTGAAGTGATTGAACACGTTCACAAATCGTCGTGTGTCAAATATAAAAATGATTCGATGGAGCTGCAGACGGTTTTATGCAAACCTCCAGAGAGGAAACCTTCAGCTGGTTCAGAAACTATCATCATCATTCAGCCCAATGCTCAGTGGTGTAACGTAGTAATTACATTAACATCACACAGTGCAGTGTACAACTCAGTGTGCAAGTGCCAGACAACAGGAAAAGATGAATATAAGGAAACTTTCACAGCACGGACACATTGAACGACACTTGCTTCCAATGCATTTATTCATTTAATACTTTCTTTAGGCCGTTGTAGCAGTTTCATCTCACGCCTGCTCCCGAGGCCGACGCACACAGAAACTGCTTACGTTTCACGCTCACTTTAATAAATGTCTCAAAAAACAAAACCAAATTCTGTCAGGAGAAAAGTGGCATAAATCAATTTTGGCTAGACTTCCCGCACCCCCTCCCCCCGCCGCACCCTCTCCCCACTCGGGACTCTGATGGGGTTTTGCACTCATCAACTGTGAGCATTTCCCTTTTGACAACAAAGACATTGTTAAAAAAAGAAATGGGCACTTTGAGCAACAGCCGGCTGTCTGGCTCCAATCACACACTTGAGTGAAACACAACAAACGGTGAATCTGAGAGGAGAAAGTGCGCAGGTGACCATGACAACAATGGACACAAACATTAAGATCTGCCCTGTTACCTGTCTTCAGAGGGTACAGATCCCTGCGTGTGAGGTCACAGCCACGAGAGGGGTCTCATATTCACAATAAATGACCTTTAATAATGATGGACAACTCATCGGCTGCAGTCGCTACACCTCCAATAACGGCCGTCTCTTGAGGTCTACTTGTGTGTTTGGTTGTCATTCAAACGCACCTTTAGTTCTTGGAGGTGACGACATCAACATGTTGCCGTACCAAGGTCTCATGACAGACCAGGACCCACATCGTGATGAGGCTCAGAGGACGGGATCGTTCTCATCGTTAAGTCAGAGGCCCAACAGCCGCCTAATGTTCTCTTAACCCAGTTCTTTTCCAACCGGTCCACCCAGAGCCTGGTCCTGGTCCTGGTCCTGCTCAAGGTTTCTACCTGTTAAAGGGAGTTTTGCCATTGTCTCCTAGTGCTGCTCATGGTGTGATCGTTGGGTCTTTGTGTGTGGAAGTCGGTCTCGACCGGCTCCATGCGACAGAGCCCTGAGATAACTCTGTTAGGATATTAGATATTGATAGATTGTTCAGACTGTATTTACATTTACTTTGCAGCTCTTCTTTTTATTATTACTGTAAATGTTCTATTTAGTGGTTTTATTGAACATTTTCTGCATATATTTGTGCTCTTGTTTGCACCAAAACAAATTCCTAAAATCACTTCTCCTAAACTTTCCCAGTGCTCTCTGTGACGCTGCAAAGTTATTATTTGGGAGTTAGAGATTATTGGGGCTTAGATATGGTGAATGATCTCAATAATGGCAGCTGGGCGAGGCAGCTTTATTTATACAGCACGTTTCAAACACACAGGCAACTCAAAGTGAAAAACATTAGAAGGAAATAAAAAAAAAACTGTAAAATAAACTATATGTTTGGTTTAAAGGTTTTGTTGAAGTGGAAAATGAAAGAGGTTGAATGCGCGGTGGTGAAAACCCGCCACCAACTGGCTGCAGCTGTCAATCACTTCCAAAGTCTACAAAGGCCAGTGTTGTGGATTTGTGCGGTTGAGAGAGTGCAGAGATTGTGGAAAGCCATTTAAATTGGCATTAGATTGCGTCACTCAGAGCTCACCAGCCAATCCAACGGTCTCATTAATCACCACAGATGTGAGCGTTTGTCCCTAGCAACGTGTTGCGTAGGCTCTTCATCCATCACAGTTGGGCTACATACGTCAACCCCTGACCGGCCCACCCCATTTAAGTAATTAATCAACATATTTTTGTTCTTTTTTGTCGGGTCGGCCAAAAACTGTCACGGCACAGATGTCCTCGAGCTCTTGGACGTTGGTGCGGTGGACTTTATATCCAAGAGAGCCATATGGCCGCTTTGTTCATGACTGCCAAGCTGTCGGGGCACTGGACGTTAAGTGAACTCACTGTTCAGTTTGGTGAAAGACTTTCGAGCTGATGTGTCGTCACAAGCAAAGAGGGTTAACGGTAAAAAAAAAAAGACCCAGGAGCAGAGCTCACGCTACAAAGGTCCGGCAATGAAAATGGTACGTGCCCGCCCTGGTGGTTCCATGCGGAGGTCCAGCCTGGACGCCGATAATCCGCCCACAATCAAACAGAGAAAGAAGGATTACGATTCCCAATCCCCACTGTCCCAAGATCCCCAGCCATTTATGTCTGATGTTAATCTTTAATCTTCCAAACAGATTTCAAACAGAAACTTGGTCACCATTCATCCACTTTTTCTTCATTATTGGAGATTAGTGAGTTTTGCTCATTGGCATTGTCTCGGCTTTACAAAGAAAATGAAAGAATGAACAACTTTGAAGACGTTTTTCTGCTGATTAAAGACAGAAAAGGGGAAGTTGGGAGTGAAGAAAGGGGAAGTTGAGTTCATGTTGATCCACGTTTAACTCGATGCATGTTGGTCTGGTGTTTAACATCCACACCTGTTTACGTGGTTTCCTCTGTACTTCCCAACCAAACCAAGTTTTCTTTCTGCTCCGACTTTGATTAACGGACGCAGAGTGAACGTGTGATTAATCAAGCGTTGTCTTCTGCTGAGCCAAATCAAACAGATGCATCTCATTTCATTCTCATGGAAAGATGCCGTGGCCCTTACTTACTCATTAAGGCTTTGTTTCACATGGTATGTTGTTAACCTCACATGCAGAAACGTTGGCCGTTTTGAATGACGTGCTGCACAAAAACATACGTAGCTGCACTGCAGACAGGTCTACACGAACATCTGGGCTGCTGCCTCACCAGAAGAGCGGCTGCAAAAACTGCAATAACTCAAAACCTCTACAACTCGCACGCATCATTTAACTTTAATTAAGACCTTGAGTTGAGACTTTGAATGCGTAAAGTGTCAGAGTCATGCAATGTAATACGTTTTTTCAACCTACAGACAGTTTGACAAAAATGAAGACATTGCTCACGTTGCACAGTGCAAACGATGCACAAGTTGCTTGTGTGCTTATCATTAACAAGCAGAGAGAAATTAACCAAGTACTCAATACTCATTTAAATGGCTCACAGCCCTTCAATAGTGTCTGTATACAGTGTGTGTGGGTTCAAGTCAGGAAGTATTTCCATTTCCAGACAATATTTCACCTTAATGACGCAGAACGAAATTAAACTGTGCGACTGTGTGATGCTAAAGAAAACACCCCTTCAACTACTCCATACACACAATGCAATGCACTACTGGATATTATGGGGGGATGCATTGCCTTGGTTGTGTGACTTGTATGATAAAAGGCTCGAGGGTAACCTGACCACGGTGGGATGGAATAGAAACGGCATGAAATAGGCCATAAAACCCAGGAGTTCCATGCAAACCCTTACGATAGCGACGACAGGTCGACTGATTCAGTGAACACACAGGCAGCGGGGGGGAGGATGGGGGGGGAGGACAAACATGAGCATCGTGGGGGTTAGAGACGGAGCCCGGGAGGCGACACTGCGCAGTTACAACCAAACTGGAAGGACATGTTTGTCAGGATGAAAGAGAGTTCCACCTTCAGCCCCATCAATCACCAGAGAACATCTCCACCAAGCAGACGGGGTGAACGCAAATAAATCAATAAAAGAATGGATCAATTAACTCATTTGACTAGTTAGATTTTAAAAAAACTACAATTAATGACACAAATTAAGACTAAATGAACTATTGGTAGTTAACCTTGATGCATGCCGTCATTAATAACAAGATGATTATTGAATCAAGCGTCAAGTCAACTGACAACATCTGATGATTTAGATGTAAAATAATATCAACTTAAATAATTATAAAATATCGTTTTCCAAGCAAACATGCCAGTCGTACTCTTCACCCAGCTTCTCGGATGTGTTTCGGTGTTTGGGCTCTGAGATTGTGACATTTTTAACAATTGTTAAAATGATTGACAGATCAACCAACAATGAAAATGACTGATTGTAAATTGTAAATTTAAGATTTTGCACCTTATTATATTATTCTTGTTTTATCCTTTTATTCTGCACACTCTGGGATCCTCCCCCAAATAATAAGTTCACTGCTGTTCTACATGAGTGCATGTGACCAATAAAACGAAAAAACAAAGCATCATTTGAGTCTTTGTGGATGCAGCTGGTGACAGAATCCAGACATTACGTGTCTTCTGCACAATAACAGTGTGAATGATGCTAAAGCGTCACATATAAACACAATATCAAAGATAAAGGATGACAGAAACACTCTGTGAACATGGCGAGATTTGGGTTTCAGTGCATTTCTCTTTAGTGTGTGAAGGTTTTACAAACCAGTGTTGTGCGGATCTAAAATCACGTGCACCCCCGCAGGACACTGTACATCCCCAAAGCAGACGAGTAGAAGACCCTTCAGTTAGAAATACTATTATTAAGGAATGACAGATTTAGGCTCAATGTTATGTTAATGTCTCAGAGTGTGTGTGTGCACGTGTGTGTTTTGTGTGAGAGATATAAAAGCTGTATAACTGAGGGCTTATCTGCTGCCAACAGAAGCCTCTCCATCCATCTCTTATGTGGCCGTCTCCGTCAGCTCTGGATGCTGCTGCTCCCACCCCTCCGGGTCTTTGGGTCACCATCAAGACACACACACACACACACACACACACACTCTCTCTCTCTGAACACGCCTTGCATCCAAAGCAGACTTGAGGAAACCAGTGAAGCAGACTGTGGACGGACTGTCAGGCCGACAGGAAGACGATCCAATTCACTGGAGGTCCTTCAGCCAATAACAAACAACACGCGCACAAAAAGACCGTGTTCCTCTTTTGACAAGTGAAGGGAGCTACTGTCCCTTCCTACCACAGAGAGGAGGTTTATAAACAACACGCAATCCTTGTAAAACGAGCCAGTCACAGAATAGTGTTCGCCTCGTGCAGTCAGAAAGAGTGAAAGTAAGCTTTGCAGATGATGTCATCTGATCGGGTCTCAAACCTGGGAAACGTCTTGGAATTAGTATTTAAATGCAGGAATCCTATTGGCATGGATGATAATAATAGAGCATCTGTTCCGACACATGTACCAGTGTGCTGTGGCTTCGAGTGCGAGTGAGGAAATATAAGTGCCACAGTCGGTGTTTCTCCTCATAGAAGCCAGAAGGAGGGAGGACGGTGTCTCATTCGTCCCGGAGGGAGGATCATTCGCCATGTCGAGCGCTTTGCGTCCAGCAAGGCCCTGTGTCATCGTTAGATCCCCGGATCACACCTGGAGAGCTGCTAACTGTGGCACGTAACCATGAATTAATCACATTACCGTGACGATCATCAGGATCACATTTACCTCGCAAGGAAGCTGGACTCACAAGATCACCAGAAACTCCATCTTTACCAGACTTCCTTTTATTGGCTTGGGGCTGAACCACAGCGGCTCAGAGCAATAAGCGTCCTGTGAAGAACTACGGGCAGCACCGGGCCTCTAGGTGCGACGTCGACACCTGAACATCTGAAGATGCTGCTAAAGCATCAAATATTTCAGAAGAGGGTATTTCTTCATTGAAAGGAGAGCGAACGACGGCACAGAAGGTTTTACGTGATGGAAAAGACGTTTTCTGGCTTCGCCAAGACTCCAACTACATCGTATGGTTTGTTGATCGAATTGGTTGAGGTGAGGACATGATGGACAGATGGTTCATCCAATCAGCTGCCAAGTAAATCTGTAAACGTGCCCGTTGTTTTCCAGGTTTCCAAAGTGTCCAAGGACGAGACTTCTCAGACGGTTCTGTGTAACAAACCATTTAGTGTGTCGGGGTTTTCCTACAAAACAAACACCAGCAGAGCAACACAACAAGGCACCAAGTGAATGTGACTTCAACACCATCTGTGCTGTGTGATGGGAACTTACTCTACATCCATATTAATCTGTATCATGTTGATTTAATCTCCGTCTCTTGATCATTCGTGCTATGAAACTGTCTTTCTGTCCCTTAACCCATAGAAATGCATCCTGTTATGTTATGTTCACATTAACGGGTCCTTTCTGCAGAAAGCTTCTTAAATACTCAAAAGACTTTGGTGATTCAGACTCTTAATTCCCAGATTTCCACCACAAACCTGGTGTCAGAAGTGGGATTGCTCGCCTGAGTTCGTCCAGACTCGGTGTGGAAGGTGACCGATCATCCTGAGGTTTGGCTTCAGCCTCAACCTCCCCACAAACAGGGTGGAGACGGAGGACCGGAGACCCGAGGCTGGTCGTCTCAGCGGGGGAGAATCTGAAATGTGTTCTGTCTGAATGATGATTCAGAGTTTCCTATTTCCAGGCACGGGTCAGGCTACATGTTAGAGACAGAAATCCTACGTTCCCAGGACACAATCCATCTCAAACGCAAAGAAAACAAGTCCCAAAAACAGACTGCAGCATGAAAATGAACAAACCCCCCTCTCAAATCTCAATAAATCACATAAGGACATCTGTAGACAAACTCTTTCATCTCATTTGCAGGAACCACATCCGACGCAGCAGCCTTAGAGCTAATTAGGTATGCGGCCCCGGAGACTGCCGTGTCTACACGCGATTAAAGACAGGACTCTAATGAGGGGAAGGAAGACAACAGACAAAAGGAGAGGTGGAGGAGGGATGAAGCGAGGGCGGAGATGCAAGGAGAATGTCTCATCGTGTTTCCAGCAACACGGCGCAGGACATTTTAAACTGTGATTAAAGAACCATCACTAAATCAAGTTGTGCAGTAAAATGAACTGCGTGACTCTAAAACACCTTTATTTCAACGGCACCGTCGACCAAAGACAACATGCAAACAGAAGTAAGTGTTAGAGTTAATCCCACGGTGGTCGTGTGCAGTGGGATTCAGCGGGTGATTATCGACAGCAACAAAAAGATCTTGTTGAGAAAGTCAGTTCAGACTAGGGCTGCAACTGACAACTATTTTGATAATCAATTAATCTGTCGATTATTTCTACGATTAATCGATGAATCGGATAAAAACGTACAAAAACAACTTAAATATAAGCTGTACAACATGTTAAGATATGTTTCATTTGCCCCAAAACATGATTTTTAGTTTACTTGGAAGGGACCTGAGCTGTTATAAATACTAATACATTATAAGAATGTAATTAAAAAACAAAGTGTAACCTGTTATAAACAATAATAACCAATAATACATGAAGTGTTAACAGGCTTTGCTGCATCAGACAGCTTTAACAACAGGCCGTGGACTGTGAAGGTAGATTGTTTCTGTCTCTCTCTTTCTAAACGAACTTTGCATTGCAATGCTAAAGTGTTAGCATGTCCACATGCTAACATGACCGCGGTGCTGTTAGCATGTCCACATGCTAACATGACCGCGGTGCTCCCGTGCCGTGGAGGTTCATGTTTACAGAGTTTGCAGGTTACACACTTTACTGTTATTTAAAGTAAAGTGCTCCGCTGTTAAAGATTTTTTTTTTTTAAGTGACGTAGCCAGCTCCGCGACACAGCGTGTAACGACGCAGACCCAACGAATCGATAAGGATGTCATCAAATGTTATCGATTCGTTGTTGCAGCCCTAAGTTCAGACATGGCAACCCTTCCCACGAGTCCTATGAACATGCAGCCTGTTTGAGTGCAGCATTGGAAACTGTGGGACTTGTGATGAGGCGCCACGAGACGTTCAGTAGTCATTAAGCATTCACTGACAGTTCACACGACAGCCGAGGAGCAAATGAAGCCATGACCTCTCCCACTGGTTGGTGAACTAACCATTTTCACCATGTTTGGACAAGAGGTTGGAGCTGGGGACACTGCACACCCAGCTACACCTGCAACCTGACAAAGTTATCATGGGATCAAATGTACAGCTTACTCCTCTGGTGCAAACTTGTCAATCACAATGTGTGCACGCTCTAAAGCCCTGATTTATTGTCTATTCTTCTCTAAAATTAGACTTATAATTTACAAAATGAACAGTAACTGTATTGTAAGACCTGAAACTAGGGACAGAGAGCATAAACTCATCAGCTAAATGTTTCCAGAGGTAATAAATCAACCTTTACACAACCAGTAGAGTCGCCCCCTGCTGGCCTTTAGAAGGATCGCAGGTTTAAAGGCATCGTTGTGGCTTCAGTCGTCAGACCCGGAGGTTGGTACTTAATAATGTGGATATTCTTTTAGCCTCCAACTCAACAGAAACCTGTTGCAGCTGTATTTTTAAAACCTTTACAAAGGAAACACTGATGAGAATCCATTTGCTGCCAACTTTGTGGCTTTAAACAAGCTGCTGTTTCCAAGACCTTCACCGGATTAAACCTCATAATGCTCCTCAGAAAGGAAACCACCACACACCCACCTCGGTTTCAAACTAAAAAAACATATCTGGGGAGGAAATGATGATGGCTATTTCACTCCGCCCGTCATCACAACCATGAAAAGGAGGCATTATAGTACAGGACACGTTGCTGCCACATTACACTCTGACAGACCTGGTGACAAAAAGAATAAAATAATTCATTATATGCTAATATGCTACACGCCAAGATGTAAAAGAACCATATTTGATCTTCCTCAACGGGTCAGTGCACAGACCTGACGAGCTAATCCATTCAGAGACACTCGAGAGGTGGTGCGCTGCAAACATGCAGGCCGACACGTAGCGAGCTAAAGGTCACGCTGGGTGGCAGGTTGTTAACCTTAATCTGCATTTTTTTTAAACGTGGCCATGAACTGCTGGACAACTCGTGGAAATCCCGTTTGTTTGCCTTCAGCGGGTAAACGAGCGTCACTGTGAAACGTCCTTGTTCCAGATAACCAGCTGCACGCTGCTTGCATTCAGCATGTAGATCTGTCTTCCCCTCCGTGTTTTTCATTTTCATTTTTAAATTACAAAAGGCGGCACAAATGAAGAACATTTACTTTATCTTTCCCCTCCGAGGAGAGATGCTCACCAACATGAAACCAAATGTTTGTATTTCGTGGAAACAGAAAAGCAAAAAAGGGATTTTAGATACTAAACCTGCATAAAACTCCTGTGGTCTAATAAGTCCTGCCTTCATTGAGGTTGTATAATGTTTTAGAGAGGTGTTGTCAGCTTCAGGTGTCCAACTCAGACGAATCAATCAAGCCTCAGATGCATTTTCAAAGACGTTTGCACGGCAGGAGGTCTGTCCCCCATCAGTTACACTGAACGCGTGTTAGAAAGGATCTCTGAATGGCCAGCATGAAATGACAAAATCACTAGATTCCTACATTTCCCATAATGCACCTGGATAGCATACTTCATTAGACCCTCTAAATACCCAGATCTCTGAACACAGTATGTTCATTCTTTCACACTTGGGGAAGCTTCCTCCATGCTGATCATTTAAAGACTTTGTGGCTCTTTAACAACGTCACACTACTTCCTCCTTTGTGTCATAATCACTGCGGCTGTGGGAGGAGAGTCTCATCACGCGCTCAGATTCCCGACGGCCCCTGAACACAACCGAAGCAAACGAGAAGATCTGATCAAAGTTGAATGAAAGCGCGATGTACGTTATCTGGAACACAGCGGATCAATTAGTTTAATCAGCCTGCAACAAGATGCAAATCCACAAGGCCCATCAGTCTGTGTCTCCGTGACCTCGGTGTCTCCGTGACCTCGGTGTTTCCGTGACGACTGCTCCCTCATCACCAGTCGCCACCAGTCGCTCCAGCAGTCTCAACCGCCTCCCCCCCCGTGCGATACAGCTTCCTGCTGTTGTGTGTTGTGTGTAGTGGACCCCCCCCACCCCCGCCCACCGGCACCACCCCGCCCACCACCGGCACCCCCCCGTGGGGATCGCAGCTCAAACGATTCTTCCTGCTGTGATAATCTCTATTGAACCATCTGCACCGTCATGTCCCCACAGCTCCAGTCGAACTGCAGAATATACACCATCTTCACTGTACGCACCAAACAAACAACAACAAAGTGTGTGTGTGTGTGTGTGTGTGTGTGGGGGGGGGGGTATTTCGATGATGATAATAATAATATTACTGTTTTCAGCAGGTTTCTAACTTTAAGGTTAAACTTGTTTCGGACGAGAAAAACGAACCAAAAGGTAAAAGTTATAAACCCAAACTGTCCTTTGTACAGAACACGTTCCTGTGCGTTTTGTGCTCGCACAGTAACATCACACAACACTTCAGCTGCGCTCGATCTCGCATTCACATCCAAATGAAGTGGTTGAAATAATCTCGTTTACGACCTGTCTGGCGGTCGGACGGACGTTATCGCCCAACACGTACCCAGATCTCCGCTGTGGACTTGATAAGCACAAAGATATGACATCAGATGCTGCTTTACGGTGTGAGATGCAGCCGTGGTTTCACGTTGCTGTCGTACAACAAGTGTTAAAGAATATGCAACAAATCAAACGTACTTAAAAGCACAAAAACCTCCAGAGTCGCAGAATGTATCCAACATTTGACAATATGTCACGTATCAGCATAGTTCGAGGTTGCGGACACACTTTTTACACGTACAAAGTTGGTACTGGGTTTAATTCTATTTGTTCATTCATGTGACCAAACCCACAGGCTGCCATTGTAACGGTGCTGAAGTGAAGCGAGCTCTGCTGTAACTGAAGGTGCATCACGTTTGTTGCTACTTTTTATTTCCTCACACACCAGTAGTTGTCACGCTGTCTGCTAAAGCAACAACGTGCACCCTGTTGACCGCTTACAGCCTCGCTCCGTATTATCTGTGCACTTTGCTCCATTAGATAAACAAGTGAAACTCCTGATACGTCCCATATTTGTGCTATTAACCGTGTGCAACAGGCTCAAACGCTGCAACAGAAAGACGGCAGGACGGACACCAAGGTCACTGAAAGTCCTCTCGGGATAAATCTTTATTAGTCGCTTAATAAATCAATCAGCTCTGTATTGAGGAAAAGTGGCAGCGTGGGTCATTCTTGAACTTTGCCTGCACTTCAAATGAACTTTACTTTAATACATGAGTGTGTGGCTTAATAGAAACGGTGTAATTGAAACATCTGCATAAAGACAAGTTAAGCACAATGCAGTGTAAGCATAAAGTGTCTTTGAGCTCACATTCTGCATTGATTTTCCATCACTTCCCGCATGCTGGGAGAACAATAAATCAGCCATTTAAAATTGTACTGGCTGTCCAGCCGGGCGGAGCATGGCGGCCGCTGCTTGGTTAGCCGGTGTGACAAAGCCCCCGCAATGAAATTCAAAAAGGGAAACTTAGCAGGGGACAATCAAGGACAGGGAAGTTTAATTGAGGTCTTGGGAATCTCTGCTGGAGCTGAACAAAACCCCAGAAAGACCCGACTGTTGCACGGCTGCTTAATCTTTTCAATCAAAGTAAAAAATAAAAATATATAAAACGGGGCAGGATCAACACGGAGCGCGGAGAGTTATACAACGGGCCTCCATCATTGCCCTTTCACAACCCCAGAGCCAACAAATAATGCAGATATGGGAGCAAAAGCCCTCCAGACATCCAACATGAGAATCAATAAGCAGCAGAGCAGATCACATTCAATTGATCTTCTTAAGAGCTTTAAGGAGCTCGGGCGAGAAACAACAGCTCCAAGTGTTGATGTGTGAAGTCAATCCTGGTGAAATATCAACCGGCCGGCCTCCGGCCTCGTTATCCTGCAGTAATTAGTCTGTCTCTTTGTGAATTCAGCACGGAGGTCTTTAGAAAGATGACAACGGCGACTAGAATGAGAGTCTGACGTGTTTGAATTCAGCTAACTTCCCGTATAAACTCCAGTTCCCCCGCAGGCCGAGTGACGATGTGACTGACGCATGGCGACGGACGGAGCCCGAGGTGTGGAGCTAAAAAGAAAAAGTGATGCCTGAAAACACACTCAATTCAAACATACCCACCCCCCCCCTCCAAGTGTTTAAGTGAGAAACAAGGGTCGGGCAGGCGATCTGTATCAAACACAGCTCAGACAACTTTCAGCAACAGGTTCAATAAAAACACTCGAAAATGAACCAAACCAGTTTTTCTCCTCCGATTCTAATAATCTACTTATTGTTGATAAAGTGAAAAAGTTCCACTTGCTTGATTTTGAAAAGTGTTTTATATCTTCGTAAAGTGATGATATAAAACAAAAAGACATTGAGTGCAGAGGCCTCGGCTGTGGGAGGCACTGTTCACAAAGATCTGACGTTTAATACACAAAAGATTTATGAGTTAATCTGGAAAACAATCAGCAGATTAACGGAGAAATAATGAGAAATAATGGGTCCACAGGTTGTTATGTCAACCCAGGTCCAGTCAACTCCCTCCGTCCGAATCCTTAGACGTCAACCTCCGTCACCGTCTCCCTCTCTCTCTGCACCAATCACCCACACAGGGATTAAAGCTCTGCAGAGCAACACCGGAATCAGGCACCAAGTCTACCTGCAGACCTGGAAGTACAGCAAGAACTCTACCTGCAGACCTGGAAGTACAGCACCAAGTCTACCTGCAGACCTGGAAGTACAGCACCAAGTCTACCTGCAGACCTGGAAGTACAGCAAGGACTCTATCTGCAGACCTGGAAGTACAGCAAGAACTCTACCTGCAAACCTGGAAGTACAGCAAGAACTCTACCTGCAGACCTGGAAGTACAGCTAGAACTCTACCTGCAGACCTGGAAGTACAGCTAAAACTCTACCTGCAGACCTGGAAGTACAGCTAGAACTCTACCTGCAGACCTGGAAGTACAGCACCAAGTCTACCTG